>SNVD02001088.1:0-14402 GCA_013180625.2 Boswellia sacra | reverse complement strand
GCGGCCAATTTGAGCCACAACTATCAAGGAGAGTAAATGAGGTAAGTACCCCGAACATTGAACAACAACTTTCTGAGCTTACCTCTCTTGTAAAAAAAATGGATGTAGGACATATGCATCAATCTTATGTATGTGGAGTATATTCTACTACGGAGCATCCAACCGACATGTGTCCAACTTTGCAAGAAGGAGATACGGAACAAGCCAATGCCATGGGTGGATTTCTAGGACAACCAAGCCAAAGTTACAGTAATCATCAACCAATCACTCCAAATACCATACCAAATCAGCCATCAGGTTTCAATCAACCAAGAGTGCAGCAATCAGTTCAAATGGAATCACAACCAGCACCACAACTAGCTCCACAAAACTCAGGTATAGATCTCCAGGACATTGTTAAAAAGTACCTGCTACTACACAATGCAATTTCAGCAGGAAACTAGGGCAAGTATCCAAAACCTGGAAAATCAAATGGGACAATTGGCTACTAACATGAGCAATTTCGAGAGCAAGAGCTTGAAAAATTACCTTCTCAGACAGTGATCAATCCAACAGAGAATGCTAGTGCAATCACTTTGAGAAGTGGAAAGCAATTACAAGTTCCACAAAAAAGGTCACAAACTAATGAAGGGGATGACACCACTTCCACCATGAACAAAACATCATCTTCTAAGGTAGACCTTAAAACTCAAAGTCCTTCATATGTTACTCCTCCACCTTTTCCTAGCAGATTTGCAAAATCAAAGAAGGAGGAACAAGAACAGGAAATTTTGGAAACTTTTCGCAAGATCGAGGTAAATATACCACTTCTGGATGCTATTAAACAAGTACCTCGTTATGCAAAATTTCTCAAGGAGTTATGCACCAACAAGAGAAATTTGAAGTGAAATGAGAAAGTAAGCGTGGGGGAAAATGTTTCAGCTGTACTACAAAGAAAAATTCCTCCGAAATGCAAAGATCCAGGTATGTTCACCATTCCATGCACCATTGGTAGAACCAAGTTTGAAAGAGCTATGCTAGATTTAGGAGCATCTATTAATATCATGCCATATTCTATTTATGCTTCTTTAAATCTTGGACCTCTTGCGGAAACTGGTATTACCATTCAACTTGTTGATCGTTCTAATGCATATCCCAAGGGAGTTGTGGAAGATGTGCTTGTGCAGGTGAATCAATTGGTTTTCCCAGCAGACTTCTATGTTCTTAAAATGGAGGATGAGACATCTCCTAATCCCTGTCTCTTATACACATCTAGATGTGTATAAGAGACAGGTTTTGATGTTTGTAGGAGTTTTGGAGCAACTTGCACAAAAATGGAGTAAAACCCTTCATTTTAGATGTGTATAAGAGACAGGAGGTACCCTAGTGACTTGCATTCTGTTTTTGCAGTTGACATTATTGATTCTTTGCCACAACAATGTTTTGAGTTAACTCGCAAGGATGGATTGGAAATGGCTATTAGTGAGCACATAGGGACAGAAAATTCTAAAGAACCAAGAAGGTTGATACTAGTGTCCAAAGAAATGGAGGAAGCTGTGGCAAGCTTAGATGAGACCATAGCTATAACCACAAATAGGTATGATGTTTCGTGCATTCAATTTCCTTTATCTAATGTGAAACTTCTGCCTTCTATGATGAAAGCCCCTACCTTGGAGCTTAAGCCTCTTCCAGATCATTTGAAGCATGGATTCTTGGATAAGAACTGAATCTTTCCAGTTAAATAGAAATGGGCCTTGCAACCACTACAAGAAGAGAAACTCGTCCGTGTACTTAGAGATCACACAAATAGCTATTGGGTGAACGATTGTTGACATCCAGGCCAGCCATATGCATGGAACCGTATCTTTTCAGAAAAAGGATCCAAGCCCACTAGAATAAGTACAGCGAAGATTGGACCCTGCCATGATGGAACCAACTTCGGGCTGAGGACAGTTAAACCAGCGCTTATTGGGATGCAACCCATGTTTTTAAAATAAAATCAATGATAAAAACAGAAAAGAAAAATAAAATAAGGTAATAATGATCGATTTTTGTGTCTCGAGGAGATTCCTTTCGTAGGCCATCAAATTGATCAGGTTTTATCTCTCTTTGCCATCTGTCTTATTTGTTTTTATATTTTTTCACTTGTTTTTGACTTTTGTTTGCTATTGTGTTGTTATCTCTTTTATGTGTCTTTAGTTTCGTTTCTGCTCTTTTCTTTTCCTTCCTTTTGTTTAATTTGATTACTCTGTGCTTTGAGCTCATTTGTGCAGCATCTTGTGGAAACATCCAAACGGAAGTTGAAGTCATTCGCCAAAGGTTTGAAACGTGCATATCTGGGAGAAGAACAAACTCAATCGCATTATCGGTAATATCTCTCCTTTTCTCTTCTTCAATGGATACCGATATCTTTCTGTCGAACCTTCGTAAATATTTTCCTTCACTTCCTCAAAATGCTGTGTTTAAAATTTATAAAGTACGGATGACTAGACTTTGGGCATTGATGCTCCTAAATGTGCTGCTGATATCCGATGGCTTATCGAAGCCAAGGTGAGATTGTCCGGTGAGCCGGACATTAATCTCGCAAAATACATGCCTGGTCTAGGAAGAGCTACTACGCCAAGAGGCGAAGAGCGAAAAGGTTACAAGTATGTTATAAATGTGCTAGATGGAATTATAACCAGACTTGTCGTTTATTAGGTTTTGCGTCCAGGAATAGAGAAGATAAACTTTCATTTATTAAGAATGGTTTGAGTAATGAGTCGCTGGATAATGTTTTGTTAACTCCCGAGTCACATTCTTGTGGACTTGTTCAGCGTGAATTGCTTAATCTATGGACACAATTTCGTGATGAATTGCAGTGTATAGTCTAGGGAATCTGACTAAAAACGACCCTGTTTGCCAGTTTATAAGAAAACTGGATGGGACGCAAATCCCCGACTCCTAGAAGGCGTTTCAGCCGTTACTGGACGTAAAACCAGAGGAAGATGTGAGCCACAATCACAACTACTTGTATATTTGAATGTGTGTTGTTGTCGTAGAATTTTTTTTTCTTGTTTCGTTTGATCTGATTATCAATGTTGTTTTTGTGTTGTTGTTGTTTGTTGATTTTGTTTGTTTTAATTTCAAGTTTTCTTTTTTGACAAACCATATGACTACCCTATGGCATAAGTACACGTGGGAGACAAGTGTGGAGGTTTTGTCAACCTCCACCGAAAGTGTATCTCCATTTTTAATGCTTCACGTGGTAGACAAGTGTGGGGGTTTTGTCAACCCCCGCCGAAAGTGTATCTCCATTTTCCATGATTCACGTGGGAGACAATTGTGTAGGTTTTGTCAAACCTCGCCGAAAGCATATCTCATTTTTTCAAATCTTGGGGCGATAAATCTGCATCGAGCAACCCCCACCGAAAGTCTGTCCCCATGTGTCAAAATTTGAGAGTTTTATGGGTGTATATATACATTCTGCATATTTTCATATGTCATTCCATAACCTGTCTTGCAATTGAAAAGCATAATATCTAACTTGTCTTACACAAGATTAGAGCACTTGTATAAATGGAGAAAACACCAATTCGGCGATTCCGCAATATATGCGTATTTTGCGGATCGCAATTTGGTAAAGATGGAGAGTTTACCACAGCAGCTCTTGATCTTTGTAGGACATTAGCTGCGAGGGGTATTAATTTGATTTATGGAGGGGGTAGTCTTGGGTTAATGGGGTGTGTGTCAACAGCTGCATCCCTAGGAGGGATCAAAGTTCTCGTCATTATCCCTAAACCATTAGCTGTACGAGATATCGTAGGCAACACAATCGGGGAAGAATTACAGGTCTCTAGCTTGCATGAGCGTATTGCACATATGGTTGTTAAGTCCGATGCATTTATAGCTTTGCCTGGTGGTTATGGTACATTAGAGGAAATATTTCAAATCACCTCTTCGGCACAGCTAAACATCCATCGGAAACCCATTGGTTTGTTAAATGTCAATAATTTTTTTGATGGTTTGTTGTCCTTTCTTGATCAAGCTGTAGAAAAAAATATCATCTCACTGTCAGCAAGGCAAATGCTGGTTACAGCTTCAACTGCAGGAGAGTTAATTGACAAACTACAAGAATTCGTCTATTCACCTCATCCAACAATGGCTCGGATAAATTGGTTTGGAGAAGGCAACAAAAGGCGTCAACTGGATTTAACCCTCCATCTGTAATCCCTATTTGCGGGTTTGCTTCGTTTTTGTTTGCTTTCTTTTTAGTGTGTTTATTTGAGATTTTTCATGTCGTTTCTTTTGAGCTTTTTCAAGTTATTTCTTTCGTCCCAGGTAATATTTTCTAATCTCGGTTTTTAGAGTGGTGGCTTAAAAAGTTCAAGTTCTCTTGAACGCATTCTGGATCTCTTCAATCCATAATGGCTGAATAAGGAGGCTAACTTCTAAACTTTGTAGACCCATTCTAACTAACTTGTTTTTGTTTGCTGACTTGTTGAACTTTGTTATTTTATGAGTGAGTTTAGTTTTGCGTAATTTAGAGTGTTATGTGTTTTTATCTTTATCAGTTTTGATTTGAAAAAAAAAACAATTGTGAAAAAACCTGAGAATGGCAGAATATGGGGTTTCTTTACCCTTGAAACGCATTCTCTCGAAATAAATCTATAGTTTGTTTATTTCATGTTGTTTGAAGTGTTTCTTTCATAATAAAGGTATATAGGCTGGAACCTTAAGTCTGCGGGCTACTGGTCCTAAGGATTGTTGAAATATACAATCTTGACTCAGGTGTAACAACGCCACGTACCTCTTTTCTTGCATTTTGTGGGTCGATGATAAGATAATGATTGAATTTAGAATAACTCTTGGAAAATGATAAATGATGCATGGATCTGTGTGCTTGAAATGTTTATTGGTTTTCGCTTTGCTTTTGATTCCTTGCACAACATTGAGCACTGAGCCATTATCACTGAGTATTTGTTCACTTAGAGAAAGTTTATGTAATTTAAATGTTTCTTCAGATTTCAATGAATTCTAGAACTTGTTTGATGGTCACTCGAGGCGAAATCCTAGACTGTGCAACATTGGGGACATGATTTAGGCCATCTTTGGACCGTTTGAGCCTTAATAGCCAACCTTGACAGAAATTGATCCCTAGTTACCCATTTGAGCCTCTGTAATCCTTTTTCTTTGTTAACTCACTAAAAGATTTCCTAACCTAAAATGATTTTGCTCCAAACAGTTAATCCCTTACCTATGAGCATGTAGATCATTCACAATTAAATTCTGAGCTATGTTCTGGTTTTGGGAAGTTAGAGGAGGTTGGGATGTATCATGAGCAATACAAGTGAGTTCCATTGTGTTTGGAAAAAAAAAAAAGAAAAACAAAAAAAAAAGCCAATCTGTACCTATCGTCCACGTACTTACACATTGAGGACAATGTGTTGTTTAAGTGTGGGGGAGGGGAAGTGTAATAAAAAAAAAAAAAGAAGAAAAAAACAGAAGAAAAAAAAAGAAAAAAAAAGAAGAAGAATAAGAGATCTATACCCTTAAGTGTTCTTAAAAAGAATGAAACAACAAAGTGTGTGGGTGTAGTTTTCTTTTGTTTTCTGCAAAAAAAAAAAAAAAGATTGAGTGTTCTAAATAAGTTTGGGGGAGTAACCTGGTGAATTGAAATGAAGTTGGGTTATAGGGTTGAGCTCTACATAGTCTTGAATGATTTATGTGTTTGTGGGTGATTTGAGCCAAATTATTATCCGTTATCATACCTTCACCCAAGCCAAACGTTACAAGCTTAATAAAGTCCTACTTGATCCTTGGTGTTGTGCATGTCTACATTAGTGGAGAGTGACTTGAAAAGCAGGCCTATGGAGTTCATTTATACACACATCTTCAATATTAAATATGATTCATTTTTATGCATAAACTCATCCGGGTTACACGTGATTAGGTGAGAATGGCTCTACACACACACACTTGAGGAATTGAAATGAAGCGAAACTAATCTTTAATATAAAATTCTTGATCAAGTGCATTATTTTGAAGTTTTCCTTGGGTTATAATTAAGTACCATCTTTGAGGCCTATTTGCAAGTTGAAGCATTTGTGTGTTTTAATTTTTCTTTGATTCTGTTTCGGTTTAGTTTTGTTTCATATCGTTATACTTGCTCGAGAACTAGCAAAGTCTAAGTGTGGGGGAATTGGATAAGTGTCTATTTATATATCATTTTCATATCAATTCGTCCATGTTTCTTTGCTATATTCCTTGGTATTTTTTATGTTTTTGTGTGGTTTTGATGTTTGTAGGAGTTTTGGAGCAACTTGCACAAAAATGGAGTAAAACCCGTCATTTTCACCTCTGCTAGTCAACCATCTTCTCGGATTTAATTGTATTGATATACAATGAACCCGATGACATATTATATACCGTTGGAAAGTCTCGAAGTCTATTTTTTGGAGAAATTTACGGTTTATAAATCCATTCAGTGTACCAAAAGTTGTAATCAAAACAGTGTGAGATGTATAGAAATATAATTCCACAAGCACTGTAGCATGTATAATACGGGAAACTGTAGCAAGTCACTGTAGCAGAGTATTTAAACACATTTTAGGGTTTTATTTTCATAACTTGAAGAGGGGGAAAACGTGGGAGGAGGCTGCATTTCTGGATTTCTTTCATCCCTTGGAGTTCTTGAAGGAGAAAGAAGATTTTGAAAAGAGGAGGAACTACAATTCCAAGAAGATTCATCTACAAAGAAGATTTTCAAAGAATTTGCTAAGTTCTTTCTTTCCTTTTCAATTCTGGAATTTCTTTGTATTGTATTTGTTATTCTGATTGAATATGTGTAACTAAATTTGAATTGGTTGAGGGTGATTTCAAAGCCCTTGATATGGATTTTGTGAGGTGATTGTGTAAGAAATTGTTATCCAATTCTCTAATTGAAGTTGCTTGTATTTTCCCATATCTAATGCTTATGATTGCTTACTGATTGTATTTGGAATGGCCAACTGAATATAATCTATTGTTGTCTAATGCTAGATTAGAAATCTTGATCCGTAATTGTCATGAATTTCCAATCATTAGTAGCAAAATTGTGATCAGAGATTGCAATTGGAAATACAACCTAGGTTAAATAATCTGAACTTGTGTGATTATTGCTTAGATCAACCTATCTTTCTCATCGTAATTCTTCCATTGAATTAAACTTAGAGAGCTTGTTCTAGGTTGTTTAATGGATAGAGATTAAATAAAGAGCTTGTTTTATTTAACACCAAAGTAAGGAAAGAGTGGGGTAATAGAGCTTGTTATTATCTACGGTTGATAACTTCAATGCTGTAATTGGATGACAATTCTACGATTAATTCGCAAATCCATATCTTGTGGTAGAGAAGGATCCCTTAACCAGCTTTCTCCCATTGATTTTCATTCAAATTTACTTTCTGTTTTGTTATTCTTTACTTGCATTCTTATTTCATTTAGTAAATCATTCAACAAAAATCCCCCCTGTTTAGTTTATTATTGCTGGAAATAACAAATTCAATTAGAATCAATTGATAGGTGTCTATTTATGTATTACTTTTATATCAATTCGTCCATGTTTCTTTGCTATATTCCGTGGTATTTTTATGTTTTTGTGTGTTTTGATGTTTGTAGGAGTTTTGGAGCAACTTGCACACAAATGGAGTAAAACCCTTCATTTTCACCTCTGCTAGTCAGTGATCTTCTCGGATTTAATTGTATTGATATACAATGAACCCGACGACATATGATATACCGTTGGAAAGCTCTCGAAGTCTATTTTTTGGAGAAATTTACGGTTTATAAATCCATTCAGTGTACCAAAAGTTCTAATCAAAACAGTGTGAGATCTATAGAAATATAATTCCACAAGCCACTGTAGCATGTATAATACGGGGCACTGTAGCAATTCACTGTAGCTGAGTATTTAAACACATTTTAGGGTTTTATTTTGATAACTTGAAGGGGAGAGAACGTGGAGGAGGCTGCATCTTTGGATTTCTCTCATCTCTTGGAGTTCTTGAAGGAGATTGAAGGCTTGGAAAGTGGAAGAACTACAAATCCTAATAGATTTCATCAAATTTGCTAAGTTTTCCCTTTCCCTTTCATTTTCTGGAATGTCTCCATATTTTATTGTATTTGTATTCTATCTAAATATGTGTAACTGAATCTGAATTGGTTGAGGGTGATTTCAAAGCCCCTGATATGGTTTTTGTAAGTTGATTGTGTAAGGGATTGTTATCCAATTCTCTAATTGAAGTTGCTTGTATTTTCCCATGTCTAATGCTTATGATTGCTTGCTGGATTGTATTTAGGTGGCCAACTGAATATAATCTGGATATTGTCTATTGCTAGACTAGAAATCTTGATCCGTAATTGTCTTGAATTCTAATCATTAGTAGCAAAATTGTGATCAGAGATTGCAATTGGAGAATACAACCTAAGTTAAATAATCCGAGCTTGTGTGTTTATTGCTTAGATCAACCTATCTTTCTTATCGTAATGCATCCATTGAATTAAATTTAGATAGCTTGTTCTAGGTTGTTTAATGGATAGAGATTAAATAAAGAGCCTGTTTTATTTAACAACAAGTAAGGAAAGATTGGGATAACAGAGCTTGTTGTTATCTACGGTTGATAATTTCAATGGTGTAATTGGATGACAATTCTACAATTAATTCGCAAATCCATATCTTGTGGTAGAGAAGGATCCCTTAACCATCTTTCTCCCATTGATTTTTCATTCAAATTTACTTTCTGTTTTGTTATTCTTTACTTGCATTCTTATTTCATTTAGTAAAGCATTCAACCAAAACCCCCCCCTGCTTAGTTTATTGTTGCTGGAAATAACAAATTCAATTAGAATCAATCCTCGTGGGAACGATATCTTACTTATCACTTTATTACTTGTGCGACTAGTATACTTGCTAGTTTCGAACGCATCATCAATCCTCGTGGGAACGATATCGACTTATCACTTTATTACTTGTGCGACTAGTATACTTGCTAGTTTCGAACGCATCAAGTTTTTGGCGCCGTGGCCGGGGATTGATTTTCTAATCGATTTGTTATTTTGTTTTCATTGTTGATTCGTATTTTGTTTGTTTTTCTCTTCTGATTGTTTGTGTTTAGGCGACATGGCAGTAAACTTCCAACAATTCAGTAGCCGATTTCAGTCACAATTACATTAGAGTGCAAATGAGGTAAGCACTCAGAACATTGAACAACAACTTTCTGAGCTAACCTTTCTTGTGGAAAACATGGCTGCAGGACATATGCAGAAACCTTATGCATGTGGTGTATATTCTAACATGGAGCATCCAATGGACATGTATCCAACTTTACAAGAAAAAGATATGGAACAAGCCAATGCCGTGGGTGGATTTCCAGGAGAAACAAGGCAATGGTGTGATCCCTTCTCTAACACTTACAATGTCGGATGGGAAGATCACCCTAATTTTAGTTACTGGAATCATCAACCAATCTCCCCAAATGGCATACCAAATTGGCCACAAGGTTTTAATCAACCTAGAGTGCAACAATCATTTCAAATGCAACCACCACCAATGCCACAACCAGCACCACAACCAGCTCCAGAAAACTCAGGTATGTCACTCCAGGATATTGTTAATGCACTTGCCACTAACACAATGCAATTCCAGCAGGAAACTGGGGCAAGTATCCAAAACCTGGCAAATCAAATGGGACAATTGGCTACTAGCATGAGCAAATTCGAGGGCCAAGACTCAGAAAAATTATCTTCTCAAACGGTGATCAATCCAAGAGAGAATGCTTGTGTGATAACTTTGCAAAATGGAGAGCAATTAGATGTTCTGCCAAAGAAATCACAAACTGATGAAGAAGATGACACCACTTCCACCATGAACAAGACATCATCCTCTAAGGTAAGTCTTAAAACTGCTATTCCTTCTTATGTTACTCCTCCACTTTTTCCTAGCAGATTGACAAAATTGAAGAAGGAGGAACAAGAACAAGAAATCCTGAAAACTTCTCGTAAAATCGAGATAAATATACCACTTCTGGATGATACCGAGCAAGTACCTTGTTATACAAAATATCTCAAGGAGTTATGCACCAGCAAGAGAAAGTTAAAAGGGAATGAGAAAGTAAGTGTGGGGGAAAATGTTTCAGCTATACTACAAAGAAAAATTCCTCCGAAATGCAACAATCCAGGTACGATCACCATTCCATGCACAATTGGTAAAACCAAATTTGAAAGAGCTATGTTAGATTTGGAAGCATCTATTAATGTCATGCCATATTCTATTTATGCTTCTTCAAATATTGGACCTTTTGCGAAAACTGGTATTACCATTCAACTTGCTGATCATTTTAATGCATATCTCAAAAGAGTTGTGGAAGATGTGCTTGTGCAAGTGAATCAATTGGTTTTCCCAACAAACTTCTATGTCCTTGAAGTAGAGGATGAGACATCTCCTAATCCAACTCTGATTCTTTTAGGGAGACCATTCTCGAAAACTGTTAGAACCAAGATTGATGTTCATGATGGTACTCTCATCATAGAGTTTGATGGCAAGGTGATATGTTTCAATATCTTTGAGGTAATGAGGTACTCTAGTGACTTATATTCTGTTTTTGCAGTTGACGTTGTTGATTCTTTGCCACAACGATATTTTGAGTTAACTCGCAAGAATGGATTGGATGTAACTATTAGTGAGCATATAGGGACAGAAAATTCCAATGAGTCAGGAATTTTGATTCAAGTGTCTAAAGAAATGGAGGAAGCTGTGGCAAGCTTAGATGAGACCATAGCCGTAACCACAAATAGGTATGATGTTTCATGCATTCAATTTCCTTTATCTAATGTGAAACTTCTCTCTTCTGTGATGAAGGCCAATACCGTGAAGCTTAAGTCACTTCCAGATCATTTGAATCATGGATTCTTGGGCGAGAATGGTACTTTGCCAATTATAATAGAAATGGGCCTTGCACCAATACAAGAAGTGAAACTCGTCCAAGTACTTAGAGATCACACAACCTGACATGGGTGACAAGTGCTTCACATCCAAGGCCAGCCATATGCATGCAACAATTCTTGTTGGAAAAAGGATCCAAGCCCACTAGAGAAGCACAGCGGAGATTGGACCCTGCCATGATGGAACCAACGTCGGGCTGAGGACGTTAAACCAAGCGCTTATTGGGATGCAACCCAATGTTTTTGAAAAATAAATAAAAAAAAGAAAAGAAAAAAAAATAAGGTAATAATGATCAATTTTTGTGTCTCGAGGAGATTCCTTTCGTAGACCATCAAATTGACCATGTTTTATCTCTCCTTGCCATCTGTCTTATTCGTTTATATATATATATATATATATATATATATTTTTACTTGTTTTTTACTTTTGTTTGCTATTGTGTTGTTATCTCTTTTATATGTCTTTAGTTTCGTTTCTGCTCTTTTCTTTTCCTTCCTTTTGTTTTATTTGATTATTCCGTACTTCGAATTCATTGTGCAGCAACTTGTGGAAAAATTTCCAAAAGGAGTGAAGCCATTGTTCAAAGGTTTGAAACTGTGTCATATCTTGGCGCAACCAACTCAATCGCATTATCGGTAATATCTCTCTTTCTTCTCTTCAATGGATGTGATATCTTTACTATCGAACCTTCGTAAATATTTTCCTTCACTTCCTCAAAATGCTGTGTTAAAAATTTATAAAGTACGGATGACTAGACTTTGGGCGTTGATGCTCCTAAATGTGCCTGCTGATATCCGCTGGCTTATCGAAGCCAAGGTGAGATTGTCCGGTGAGCCGGACATTAATCTCGCAAAATACATGCCTGGTCTAGGAAAGAGCTACTACGCCAAGAGGCGAAGAGCGAAAAGTTTACAAGTATGTTATAAATGTGCTAGATGGAATTGTAACCAGACTTGTCGTTCATTAGGTTTTGTGTCCAGAAATAGAGAAGATAAACTGTCACTTATTAAGAATGGTCTGAGTAATGAGTCGCTGGATAATGTTTTATTAATCTTGAGTCACATTCTTGTGGACTGTTCAGCTGGATACTTAATTTAGGACACAATTCGTGATGAATTGCAGGTAAGTCTTAGGGAATCTGACTAAAACGACCCTGTTTGCCAGTTTATAAGAAAATGGATGGGAAGCAAATCCCCGACTCATAGAAAGCGTTTCACCCGTTACTGGACGTAAAACCAGAGGAAGATGTGAGCCACAATCACAACTACTTGTATATTTGAATGTGTGTTGTTGTTGTCGAATTTTATTTTTTCTTGTTTTCGTTTGATCTGATTATCAATGTTGTTTTTGTGTTGTTGTTGTTTGTTGATTTTTTTTGTTTTTATTTCAAGTTTTCTTTTTGACAAACCATATGACTACCCTATGGCATAAGTACACGTGGGAGACAAGTGTGGAGTTTTTGTCAACCTCCACCGAAAGTGTACCCCATTTTTAATGCTTCACGTGAGACAAGGTGTAGATTTTGTCAAACCTCGCCGAAAGCATATCTCATTTTTTCAATCTAGGGAATAAATCTGCATCGAGCAACTCCCACCGAAATTATGTCCCCATGTGTCAAATTTAAGAGTTATATATCCATGCTGCATATTTGAAATGTCATTTCATAACCTGTATTGCACTTGAATCGCATAATACCTAACGTACATCATTGTCTTACACAAGTTTAGAGCACTTTTAGCAATGGAGAAAGCACCAAATCGGCGATTCCAAAATATATGCGTATTTTGTGGATCGCAATTTGGTAAAGATGGAGAGTTTAAAACAGCAGCTCTTGATCTTGGTAGGACATTAGCTGCAAGGGGTATTAATTTGATTTATGGAGGGGGTAGTCTTGGGTTAATGGGGTGTGTGTCGACAGCTGCATCCCTAGGAGGGAGTAAAGTTCTCGGACATTATCCCTAAACCATTAGCTATAAGAGATATCGTAGGCAACACAATCGGGGAAGAGTTACAGGTCTCTAGCATGCATGAGCGTATTGCACATATGGTCATTAAATTTGATGCATTTATAGCTTTGCCCGGTGGTTATGGTACATTAGAGGAGATATTTCAAATCACCTCTTGGGCACAGCTAATCATCCATCGGAACCCCATTGGTTTGTTAAATGTCAATAATTTTTTTGATGGTTTGTTGTCTTTTCTTGATCAAGGAGTAGAAAAAAACTTCATCTCACAGTCGGCGAGGCAAATCCTGGTTACAGCTTCAACTGCAGGGGAGTTAATTGACAAATTACAAGCATTCGTCTATTTGCCTGATCCAACAATAGCTCAGATAGATTGGTTTGGAGAAGGCAATAAGAGGCGTTAAAAATGGATTAACGCTCCACTATAATCTCTATTTGCTGGTTAATTTCTTTCGAGTCTTTTTCAGGTTATTTCATTCGTCCAAGGTAATATTTTCTAATCTCGGTTTTTAGAGTGGTGGCTTAAAAAGTTCAAGTTCTCTTGAAACGCATTCTGGATCTCTTCAATCCATAATGGATGAATAAGGAGGCTAACTTCTAAACTTTGTAGACCCATTCTAACTAACTTGTTTTTGTTTGCTGACTTGTTGAACTTTGTTATTTTATGAGTGAGTTTAGTTTTGCGTAATTTAGAGTTGTTATGTGTTTTTCTCTTTATCAGTTTCGATTCAAAAAAACAATTGTGGAAAAACCTGAGAATGGCAGAATATGGGGTTTTCTTAACTCTTGAAACGCATTCTCTAAATAAATCTGTAGTTTGTTTAGTCGTGTGTTGTTTAAAGTGCTCTTGTTTCTTGTTTTTGTGTCTATCATAATAAAGGTAGATATAGGCTGGAAACGATAGGGTTCTAATATTATTACTTTTATATCAATCGTCCATGTTTCTTTGCTAAATTCTTGGCATTTTATGTTTTGTGGGTTTTGATGTTGTAGGAGTTTTGGAGCAACTTGCACAAAAAAATGGAGTAAAACCCTTCATTTTCACCTCTGCTAGTCAGTGATCTTCTCGGATTTAATTGTATTGATATACAATGAACCCGATGACATTTTATATACCGTTGGAAAGCTCTCGAAGTCTATTTTCTGGAGAAATTTACGGTTTATAAATCCATTCAGTGTACCAAAAGTTGTAATCAAAAAAGTGTGAGAAGTATAAAAATGTAATTCCACAAATCACTGTAGCATGTATAATACAGGACACTGTAGCAGGTTACTGTAGCAGAGTATTTAAACACATTTTAGGATTTTATTTTCATAACTTGAAGGGGGGAGAATGTGGTGGAGGCTGCAGCTCTGGAATTCTTTCATCTCCTGGAGTTCTTGAAGGGGAAAGGAAGCTTGGAAAGAGGAAGAATCACAATCCAAAGAGAATTACATCAAAATTGCTAAGTTTTCCCTTCCCTTTCATTTTCTGGAATGTCTCCATGTTGTATTGTATTTAC
>SNVD02001087.1:0-14445 GCA_013180625.2 Boswellia sacra | reverse complement strand
TTTTGATGTGTGGGGTATTGATTTCATGGGTCTTTTTCCTTCATCTTTTGGTAATGTTTACATTATACTTGCTGTGGATTATGTTTCTAAATGGGTGGAAGTAGGAGCTACGAGAACTAATGATTCTAAAGTTGTTGTAGATTTTGTAAAATCTAACATTTTTGCGAGATTTGAACACCAAGAGCCATGATTAGTGATAGAGGGACACACTTCTGCAACAAATCATTTGAAGCCTTGCTCAAGAAATACAACATCACTCACAAGGTGTCTACTGCATATCATCCACAAACTAGTGGTCCAGTTGAAGTTTCAAATCGAGAAGTCAAGTCCATTCTCGAGAAGACAGTGAATCCAACCAGAAAAGATTGGAGCCTACGACTTAATGATGCACTTTGGGCATACCGGACTGCTTACAAGACACCTATTGGTATGTCTCCGTACAGGTTAGTCTATGGTAAACCATGTCACCTTCTGGTAGAGCTCGAACACAAAGCATGGTGGGCAGTAAAGATTTGTAACATGGAGATAGATGCTGCTGGTGAACAAAGGAAGCTTCAACTGCAAGAATTGGAAGAACTTAGAAATGATGCCTATGAGAATTCCAGAAATTACAAGGAGAGAACTAAGGCATTTCATGATAAAATGATCTCTAGGAAGAATTTTGAAGTGGGACAGAAAGTTCTTTTATTTCATTCTCGCCTCAAGTTATTTCCAGGTAAATTACGATCTCGATGGGTTGGACCTTTTGTTATTACTAATGTTTTTCACCATGGTGCAGTGGAAATCAAGAGCTTAAAAACGGATAAAGTATTCAAGGTGAATGGGCACAGGCTGAAGCCTTACTATGAGAATTCAGTGATGCAGGATATCGATGAGGTACCTCTCTACGAGCCAACTTATCTTGATGGGTGAGGACAGATAACGTCAGGCTGAGGACGTTAAACCAAGCGATTATTGGGAGGCAACCCAATGTTTTTGAAATATAATAAAAAGAGACAAAGAAAAGAAGGTAGTATTGATCAATTTTTGTGTTTCGAGGAGATTCCTCTCATGGGCTATTATAATTGATCAGGTTTTATCTCTCTTTGCCATTTGTTTTATTTGCTTTGTTGTGTTTTTTAATTTCATTTTCTTTGTTTTTTATTTCTTTATGTGGTCCTCATTTCTTCTTTTCTTTTCCTTTCTTTTGTTCAATTTGATTATTCCGTGCTTAGAGTTCAGTTGTGCAACAGCTTGAGGAAAACATTCAAACGGGAGTTGAAGCCATTGTTCGAAGGTTTGAAACGTGCATATCTGGGAGAAGAACAAACTCAATCGCAGTATCGGTAATATCTCTCCTTTTCTTCTCTTCAATGGATGCTGATATCTTTCTATCGAACCTTCGTAAATATTTCCCTTCACTTCCTCAAAATGCTGTGTTTAAAATATATAAAGTACGGATGACTAGACTTTGGGCATTGATGCTCCTAAATGTGCCTGCTGATATCCGATGGCTTATCGAAGCCAAGGTGAGATTGTCCGGTGAGCCGGACATTAATCTCGCAAAAGACATGCCTGGTCTAGGAAAGAGCTACTACGCCAAGAGGCGAAGAGCGAAAAGGTTACAAGTATGTTATAAATGTGCTAGAGGGAATTATAACCAGACTTGTCGTTCATTAGGTTTTGCGTCCAGGAATAGAGAAGATAAACTTTCATTTATTAAGAATGGTTTGAGTAATGAGTCGCTGGATAATGTTTTGTTAACTCTCGAGTGACATTCTTGTGGACTTGTTCAGCGTGAATTGCTTAATCTATGGACACAATTTCATGATGAATTGCAGTGTTATAGTCTAGGGAATCTGACTAAAACGACCCTGTTTGCCAGTTTATAAGAAAACTGGATGGGAAGCAAATCCCCGACTCATAGAAGGCGTTTCAGCCGTGACTGGACGTAAAACCAGAGGAAGATGTGAGCCACAATCACAACTACTTGTATATTTGAATGTGTGTTGTTGTTGTCGAATTTATTTCTTTCTTGTTTCGTTTGATCTGATTATCAATGTTGTTTTTGTGTTGTTGTTGTTTGTTGATTTTGTTTGTTTTAATTTCAAGTTTTCTTTTTGACAAACCATATGACTACCCTATTGCATAAGTACACGTGGGAGACAAGTGTGGAGGTTTTGTCAACCTCCACCGAAAGTGTATCTCTATTTTTTATGCTTCACGTGGGAGACAAGTGTGGGGGTTTTGTCAACCCCCGCCGAAAGTGTATCTCCATTTTCCATGCTTCACGTGGGAGACAAGTGTGTAGGTTTTGTCAAACCTCGCCAAAAGCATATCTCATTTTTTCAAATTTTGGGGCGATAAATCTGCATCGAGCAACTCCCACCGAAATTATGTCCCCATGTGTCAAATTTGAGAGTTTTACGTGTGTATATATCCATTTTCCATATTCTCAAATGTCATTTTATAACTTGTCTTGCACTTGAATCGCATAATACCTAACGTACATCATTGTCTTGCACAAGTTTAGATCACTTTTAGAAATGGAGAAAACACCAATTCGGCGATTCCAAAATATATGCGTATTTTGTAGATCGCAATTTGGTAAAGATGGAGAGTTTACAACAGCAGCTCTTGATCTTGGTAGGACATTAGCTGCGAGGGGTATTAATTTGATTTATGGAGGGGGTATTCTTGGGTTAATGGGGTGTGTGTCAACAGCTGCATCCCTAGGAGGGAGCAAAGTTCTCGGCATTATCCCTAAACCATTCGCTGTACGAGATATCGTAGGCAACACAATCGGGGAAGAGTTACAGGTCTCTAGTATGCATGAGCGTATTGCACATATGGTTGTTAAGTCCGATGCATTTATAGCTTTGCCGGGTGGTTATGGTACATTAGAGGAGATATTTCAAATCACCTCTTGGGCACAGTTAAACATCCATCGGAAACCTATTGGTTTGTTAAATGTTAATAATTTTTTTGATGGTTTGTTGTCCTTTCTTGATCAAGCTGTAGAAAAAAATTTCATCTCAATGTCAGCAAGGCAAATCCTGGTTATAGCTTCAACTGCAGGGGAGTTAATTGACAAACTACAAGAATTCGTCTATTCGTCTGATCCAACAATGGCTCGGATAAATTGGTTTGGAGAAGGCAACAAAAGGCGTCAACTGGATTTAACCCTCCATCTGTAATCTCTTTTTGCTGGTTTGCTTCGTTTTTGTTTGCTTTCTTTTTAGTGTGTTTATTTGAGATTTTTCATGTCATTTCTTTTGAGTTTTTTTTTTCAGGTTATTTTTTTCACCCCAGGTAATATTTTTCTAATCTTGGCTTTTAGAGTGGTGGCTTAAAAAGTTCAAGTTCTCTTGAAACGCATTCTGGATCTCTTCCATCCATAATGGCTGAATAAGGAGGCTAACTTCTAAACTTTGTAGACCCATTCTAACTAACTTGTTTTTGTTTGCTGACTTGTTGAACTTTGTTATTTATGAGTGAGTTTAGTTTTGCGTAATTTAGAGTTGTTATGTGTTTTTATCTTTATCAGTTTTGATTTAAAAAAAACAATTGTGGAAAAACCTAAGAATGGCAGAATATGGGGGTTCTTTAACCCTTGAAACGCATTCTCTCTAAATAAATCTGTAGTTTGTTTATTTCATGTGTTTGAAGTGTCTTGTTTCTTGTTTTGTTCTTTCATAATAAAGGTATATAGGCTGGAAACCTTAAGTCTGCGGGCTACTGGTCCTAAGGATTGTTGAAATATACAATCTTGACTCAGGTGTAACAACGCCACGTACCTCTTTTCTTGCATTTTGTGGGTCACTGATAAGATAATGATTGAATTAAGAATAACTCTTGGAAAATGATAAATGATGCATGGATCTGTGTGCTTGAAATGTCTATTGGTTTTCGCTTTGCTTTGATTCCTTGCGCAACATTGAGCACTGAGCTATTATCACTGAGTTATTTGTTCACTTAGAGAAAGTTTATGAAATTTAAATGTTTCTTCAGATTTCAATGAATTCTAGAACTTGTTGATGGTCACTCGAGGCGAAATCCTAGACTGTGCAACATTGGGGAAATGATTTAGGCCATCTTTGGACCGTTTGAGCCTTAATAGCCAACCTTGACTGAAATTGATCCTTAGTTACCCCTTTGAGCCTTTGTAAGCCTTTTTCTTTGTTAACTCACTAAAAGATTTCCTAACATCAAATGAATTTGTTCCAAACAGTTTATCCCTTACCTACGAGCATGTAGATCATTCGCAATTAAATTTTGAGCTATGTTCTGGTTTTGGGAAGTTAGAGGAGGTTGGGATGTGTCATGAGCAATGCAAGTGAGTTCTATTGTGTTGAAAAAAAAAAAAGAAAAACAAAAAAAAAACCAATCCGTAATTATCGTCCACGTACTTACACATTGAGGACAATGTGTTGTTTAAGTGTGGGGGAGGGGAAGTGTAATAAAAAGAAAAAGAAAAAAAAAGAGAACAAAAGAAGAAGAATAAAAGATCTATACCCTTAAGTGTTCTTAAAAAAGAATGAAACAACAAAGTGTGGGGGTATAGTTTTCTTTTGTTTTCTGCCAAAAAAAAAAAAAGATTGAGTGTTCTAAATAAGTTTGGGGGAGTAACCTGGTGAATTGAAATGAAGTTTTGTTATAGGCTTGAGCTTTACATAGTCTTGAATGATTTATGTGTTTGTGGGTGATTTGAGCCAAATTATTATCCTTTATCATACCTTCACTCAAGCCAAACGTTACAAGCTTAATAAAGTCCTACTTGATCCTTGGTGTTGTGCATGTCTACATTAGTGGAGAGTGACTTGAAAAGCAGGCTATGGAGTACATTTATACACACATCTTCAATATTAAATATGATTCATTTTTATGCATAAACTCATCTGGGTTACAAGTGATTAGGTGAGAATGGCTCTACACACACACACTAGAGGAATTGAAGTGAAGCGAAACTAATTTTTGAGATGAAATTCTTGATCAAGTGCATTATTTTGAAGTTTTTCTTGGGTTGTAATTAAGAACAATCTTTGAGGCCTATTTTCAAGTTGAAGCATTTGTGTGTTTTAATTTTTCTTTGATTCTGTTTCGGTTTAGTTTTGTTTAATATCGTTGTAGTTGCTCGAGGACTAGCAAAGTCTAAGTGTGGGGGAATTCGATAAGTGTCTATTTATGTATTATTTTTATATCAATTCGTCCATGTTTCTTTGCTATATTCCTTGGTATTTTTATGTTTTTGTGTGGTTTTGATGTTTGTAGGAGTTTTAGAGCAACTTGCACAAAAAATGGAGTAAAACCCTTCATTTTCACCTCTGCTAGTCAGTGATCTTCTCGGATTTAATTGTATTGATATACAATGAACCCGATGACATGTTATATACCGTTGGAAAGCTCTCGAAGTCTATTTTCTGGAGAAATTTACGGTTTATAAATCCATTCAGTGTACCAAAAGTTGTAATCAAAAACAGTGTGAGAAGTATAGAAATGTAATTCCACAAATCACTGTAGCATGTATAATACGGGACACTGTAGCAGGTTACTGTAGCAGAGTATTTAAACACATTTTAGGGTTTTATTTTCATAACTTGAAGAGGGGAAAACGTGGGAGGAGGCTGCATTTCTGGATTTCTCTCATCCCTTGGAGTTCTTGAAGGAGAAAGAAGATTTTGAAAGAGGAGGAACTACAATTCCAAGAAGATTCATCTACAAAGAAGATTTTCAAAGAATTTGCTAAGTTCTTTCTTTCCTTTTCAATTCTGGAATTTCTCTGTATTGTATTTGTTATTCTGATTGAATATGTGTAACTAAATCTGAATTGGTTGAGGGTGATTTCAAAGCCCTTGATATGGATTTTGTGAGTTGATTGTGTAAGAAATTGTTATCCAATTCTCTAATTGAAGTTGCTTGTATTTTCCCATATCTAATGCTTATGATTGCTTACTGATTGTATTTGGAATGGCCAACTGAATATAATCTGTTGTTGTCTATTGCTAGATTAGAAATCTTGATCCGTAATTGTCATGAATTTCAATCATTAGTAGCAAAATTGTGATCAGAGATTGCAATTGGAAAATACAACCTAGGTTAAATAATCTGAACTTGTGTGATTATTGCTTAGATCAACCTATCTTTCTCATCGTAATGCTTCCATTGAATTAAACTTAGAGAGCTTGTTCTAGGTTGTTTAATGGATAGAGATTAAATAAAGAGCTTGTTTTATTTAACAACAAAGTAAGGAAAGATTGGGATAACAGAGCTTGTTGTTATCTACGGTTGATAACTTCAATGCTGTAATTGGATTACAATTCTATGTTAATTCACAAATTCATATCTTGTGGCAGAGAATGAACTCTTAACCAAGTGTCTCTCATTGATTTTTCACTCCATTTAACTTTCTGTTTTGTTATTCTTCATTTGCTTTCGTATTAAGTTTAGTTAATCAATCAACAAAACCCCCCCTGTTTAGTTTATTATTGCTGGAAACTAACAAATTCAATTAGAATCAATCCTCGTGGGAACGATATCTACTTATCACTTTATTACTTGTGCGACTAGTATACTTGCTAGTTTCGAACGCATCATTATTTCTTTTAATTTTTGCCCCAAGTAATATTTTCTAATCTTGCCTTTTAGAGTGGTGGCTTAAGAAGTTAAAGTTCTCTTGAAACACATTTTGGATCTGATCAATCCATAATAGATGAATAAGGAGGCTAACTTCTAAACTTTTTAGACCCATTCTAACTAACTTGTTTTTGTTTACTGACTGTTGGATTTTGTTATTTTATGAGTAAGTTTAGTTTTATGTAATTTAGAGTTGTTATGTGTTTTTTTTTTTGTCTCTATCAGGTCCAATTAAAAAAAAATTGTAGAAAAACTTGAGAATGGCAGAATATGGGGTTTCTTCAACCCTTGAAACGCATCCTACCTAAATATATTTGTAGTTTGTTTATTTACTGTTGTTTGAAGTGTCTTGTTTCTTGTTTTGTTCATTCATAACAAAGGTATATATGCTGGAAACCTTAAGTCTACGGGCTACTAGTCCTAAGGATTGTTGAAATATACGATCTTGACTCAGGCCTAACAATGTCATGTACCTCTTTTCTTGCATTTTGTGGGTCGATGATAAAGCAATGATTGAATTGAGAATAACTCTTGAAAAATGATAAATGATGCATAGATCTGTGTGCTTGAAATGTTTATTGGTTTTTGCTTTGCCGTTGATTCCTTGCACAACATTAAGCACTGGGCCATTATCATTGAGTTATTTGTTTACTTAGAGAAGGTTTATGCAATTTAAGTGTTTCTTCAGATTTCAATGAATTCTAAAACTTGTTTGATGGTCACTCGAGGTGAAATCCTAGACTATGCAAAGTTAAGAAAATGATTTAGGCCATCTTTGGACCGTTTGAGCTTTCATAGCCAACCTTGGCTGAAATTGATCCCTAGTTACCCTTTTAAGCCTCTTTAAGCCTTTTTCCTTATTAACTCACTAAAAGATTTCCTAACCTCAAATGAATTTTTTTTTCCCAAATAGTTTATCCCTTACCTGCGAGCATGTAGATCATTCATGATTACATTTTGAGCTACGTTATGGTTTTGGCAAGTTAAAGGAGGTTGGGTTGTGTCATGAGCAATGAAAGTGAGTTCTATTGTGTTTGTTAAAAAGAAAAAAAATGTACTTATCTTCCACGTGCTTAAACATTGAGGACAATGTGTTGTTTAAATGTGGGGGAGGGTTAAAAAAAAAAGAAAAAAAAGAAAAAAAAAAGAAGAGAAAGAAAAGAAGAAGAGATCTATACCCTTAAGTGTTCTTAAAAAGAATGAAACAACAAAGTGTGGGGGTGTAGTCTATTTTGTTTTATAAAAAATAAAAAGAGAGATCGAGTGTTCTAAATAAGCTTAGGAGAGTCACCTGGTGAATTGAAATAAATTTATGCTATGGGATTGAGCTTTACATAGTCTTGAATGATTTATGTGTTTGTGGGTGATTTGAGCCAAATTATTATCCTTTATCGTACCTTCACCCAAACCAAATGTTACAAGCTTAATAAAGCCCTACTTGATCCTTAGTGTTGTGCTTTTCTACATTAGTGGAGAGTGACTTGAAAAACAAGCCTATGGAGTTCATTTATGCGCACATCTCCACTATTAAATATGATTCATTTTTATGCATAAACTCATCCAGGTTACAAGTGATTAGGTGAGAATGGCTCTACACACACATTGAAGTGGAGCGAAACTAATCTTTGAGATGAAATTCTTGATCAAGTGCATAATTTTGAAGTTTTCCTTGGGTTATAATTAAGTACAATCTTTGAGGCCTATTTGCAAGTTGAAAAATTTGTGTGTTTAAAAGTTTTTTTTCTTTGATTCTTTTTAGATTTAGTTTTGTTTTCATATCGTTTTAGTTGCTCGAGGACTAGCAAAGTCTAAGTGTGGGGGAATTTGATATGTGTCTATTTAGATATTATTTTCATATCAATTCGTCTATGTTTCTTTGCTATATTCCTTGATATTTTTATGTTTTTGTGTGGTTTTGATGTTTGTAGGAGTTTTGAAGGAACTCGCACTAAATTGGAGTAACACCCTTCATTTTCACCTCTGCTAGTCAACCAACTTCTCGGATTTAGTTGTTTTGATATACAATGAACCAGATAATGTGCTATATACCATTGGAAAGTGTTAGCCCTAAGGCTACATGATAATTTTGATGATAACAATACACATTGATTAATTGAGATTTACTAACATGTTTATTTATGTGCAAGAGTAAGATCATTGAAATAATTTTAAAATCAAGAAGAGGCTTATTAAAATGAAGTGTTGAAGCTAAGGAGAAACTACATGTTAAAGGCACCAAAGTTTAAGAACAAGGATTGACTCAAGGAATGTGACACATGAGCAATGTTCAATCAATTGGTCATATATATCTCTACAAATATCCAAATGACGTGATTCTTGAGCCTTTGGAAAGCTTACTCAATTTATAACATTTCATATGTTTTAATGAAATTCAAATTTCAAGTGCAAGGTTGTCCAAATCATCATGCAAGTTGAAAGACAAATGGAAGCAGCTGACATGAGCACCGAATACTCCTTTGGACATATCTTGAGCTAGAAAAATCAAAATGACTTGATTCTTGCGGCATTGGAAAGATGACTTAATGAGAACATTTCATATGTTTTGAAAAAATTCAAATTTCAAACAGAAGGCCGGCATAATTGACATGCAATTCGGTGGACTGACACAAGAGAAGAAAAATCAACTCACATGAGCACCGAATGGTGTTTTGGCCATATCTTAAGATAGAGATATCCAAATGCTTTGATTCTTAATGTTTTGGAAAGATTATTCAAATATGCAGATCTTTCATGTTTTGAAGAAATTCAAATTTCAAACGGAAGGCTGACAGAATTATCATTCAATTTGGTGGACTGACACAAGAAAGAAAAATCAAGTCACATGAGCACTGAATGGTTTTTTGGCCATATCTTGAGCTACAGATATCCAAATGACTTGATTCTTGATGCCTTGGAACGCTTATTCAAACATGCAAATCTTTTATGTTTTGAATATTTTCAAATTTCAAACGGAACATTGACAAAAATGGTAGAAAAAATTACGGTTTTTATGGTGGGCAGAAAATTTGTAGTTGGTGTCTTCATTTGATTAAGTTCATCCCATTTGCCTATAAAAGGAGCCCTTCTCCTATGCATTCAGCAACAAAGAGCAAGAAGAAGAGAAGAATCTATCAAGCAAAAAAAACAAAAAAAAAAGAAATATCAAGTCTAGAGAGCTTTTATATTCTTTATCTACTCTTTGAAGAGAGTTGTACTTTTGTTGTAAAAATTTTCTTTGTTCTTGTATTGTGGTGAGAGTGAGAACTCTTTCCTTGGTGAGGTTGATCATCAAGAAGAACTCTTGGTGTGGTGTTATCAATAGTTGAAGGAAGTTGCCTTGGTGAGGTTGTTCATCAAGAAGAACTCTTGGTGTGGTGTTATCAAGGGTTGAAGGAAGTTGCCTTGGTGAGGTTGTTCATCAAGAAGAACTCTTGGTGTGGTGTTATCAAGAGTTGAGGAAAGTTACCTTGGTAAGGTTGTTCATCAAGAAGAACTCTTGGTGTGGTGTTATCAAGGGTTGAAGGAAGTTGCCTTGGTGAGGTTGTTCATCAATAAGAACTCTTGGTGTGGTGTTATCAAGAGTTGAAGGAAGTTGCCTTGGTGAGGTTGTTCATCAAGAAGAACTCTTGGTGTGGTGTTATCAAGAGTTGAAGGAGGTTGCCTTGGTGAGGTTGTTCATCAAGAAGAACTCTTGGTGTGGTGTTTTCAAGGGTTGGAAGAAAAAGTCTTGGTGAGGTTGTTCATCAAGCAAGTTGTAAAGATTTCTACAACTTAGTGGAAAGCCTAGCTTGTTGAGCTAGGAGCCCGTGGACGTAGGCAAGGTTTGCCGAACCACGTACATCGAGTTTGTACTCTCTCTATCCCTATCCTCTTTACATTTACTTGCACTTGTGATTGTTCTTTATTCCCATTCTCTTGATTGCATTCTATTTTCATCTTCTTCACCTTTGTTCTCAAAGAAAGATTTAAATATTTTTGATCTTTCAAGAAAAGTTTTCTAAATCCGTTTTTATAAATAAAAACCCAATTCACCCCCCCTCTTGGGTTGCCATACCTGGGTCAACAAGTGATATCAGAGCAAGGTTGCTCAATTTTTTTAAATCTCAATCGATTTTTGAGCTATGGCAACTTTTAATTCAACTTCATATGTTGAGGGATTTTCTATCTCTAGACCTCCATTTTTTAATGGAAGTGATTACTCTTATTGGAAAACTAGAATGAGTATTTTCTTGAAATCTTTTTATTATGATTCGTGGTCTATTGTTTTGGGAGGACCTTTCGTTCCTACCAAGATTGAAAATAGGGAAAGCATGCTTAAAGAACCTAAAGAGTTTAGTGAAGATGATAAAAAAAAATTGAGTTTGAATGCTAAAGCTATGAATGTGTTGTATTGTGCTCTCGATAGAAATGAGTTTAATAGAATATCTATTTGTTCTACGGCACAAGAAATATTGCACACACTTGAAGTGACTCATGAAGGAACTAGTCAAGTTAAAGAATCTAAAATTAGTATGCTAGTTCATAGTTATGAGCTTTTTAAGATGAATCCGGATGAATCAATTTCTGAAATGTTTACTAGATTTACGGATATTATTAATAGTTTGAAATCTCTTGGTAAATCTTATTCTAATGTTGAAATGGTGAGAAAGATTCTTAGGTGTCACCAAAATCTTGGGAGCCAAAGGTGACGGCAATTCAAGAAGCAAAGGACCTCACCAAACTACCATTAGAAGAACTTATGGGTTCTCTCATAACTCATGAAATCGCCTTGAAGGACAATGAAGAAGAAGATTACGAAGTGACAAACATGTGCTTCATGGCTTTAAGAGAAAATGAGATAAGTATTCTAAACCATGATCCTAAGCTTTCATATGATGAATTACTTGAAGCATTCCAAAATTTACATGTGCAAGTTGATAAACAAAATTCAAAAATCAATGCCTTCAAAAAGAAGTCAAAAATCATGTTATCTCAATTAGAAGAGTTGGTGAAAATAAATGAAGCTTTAGAAAATGAAAATGAAATTTTACAGCAAAAAGATTTTGAAAGTTTGAAAATCAAATACATTTATTAAAAACTGAAAATGAGATTTTAAAACAAAAGGATTTTGATAAATTAGAGAAAGAAAATGTTATTTTGAAAAAGAAAAATAATGACTTAAGAAATATTGTTGATAGTTTTATAAAAAGCACAAAAATTTGAATTCTATGTTACAAAACCAAAGGTGTGTTTTTGATAAAAGAGGGTTATGATATAAAACTCATAAAACTCAAAACTATTTTAAAAACTAGTTCGTTCATGCATCTTCTAGGAATAATCCTAATCATTCATGTACTTATTGTGGAAGAAAAGGACACAAAGTGCATTCTTGCTATATTAAGAAAAATCCTAATTTGAAACAAATATGGGTTCCAAAAAGTACCATAACTAACCCCCAAGGACCCAAGAACATTTGGGTACCAAAAAGTCACTCTTTTAATGTTGATTGTAGAAACAAAGGAGTGGCAAACACAAGTGGTACTTAGATAGTGGATGCTCAAGGCATATGACCGAAGATGCCTCCAAGTTCTCAAGATTAATCATGAAGAAAGGAGGATATGTGACCTTCGGTGATAATGCCAAAGGAAGGGTAATCGGACATGGTGATATTAGTAACCCTTCTTCACCTATTATTGAAAATGTTTTGCTTGTTAATATTTTGAAACATGATTTGATTAGCATTAGTCAATTATGTGATAAGGGATATTTTGTTGCTTTTAAGCCTAATAGATATGTGATTCAATAAGACATTATTTGTTGGTAATAGATGTGGTAATATTTATACAATTGATATTGATGTTAATGATCATGTATAAAATTGTTTCATTTTTAATCATGATGCTTGGTTATGGCATAGAAGGTTAGGTCATGCTAGCATGGACACAATTTCAAAAATTTCTAAAATGATTTAGTTGATGGTCTTCCAAAAATAAAATTTGAAAAGGATAAGAGTTGTGATGCTTGTCCATTTGGAAAACAAGTGAGAACTTCTTTTAAACAAAAGAAATTTATTTCAACAAATAAACCTCTACAATTACTTCATTTGGATTTATTTGGACCATCAATAACTCAAAGCCTTGGTGGAAAGTATTATGTTTTTGTTATTGTGGATGATTATTCAAGATTCACTTGGGTATTATTCTTGAAAACTAAAAATGAGGCCATACAAGCTTTTTCAAAATTTGCAAAAAGAGTCCAAAATAAAAAAGGGTATTCTATTGTATCCATTAGAAGTGATCATGGTGGTGAAGTTGATAATGTTGCATTTGAAAATCTTTGTGATGAAAATGGTTTTGAGCATAATTTTTCCTCACCTAGAACTCCATAACAAAATGGTGTTGTTGAAAGGAAAAATAGGACTATCCAAGAAATGGCTAGGACCATGTTGCTTGAAAATAATTTGCCAAAATATTTTTGGCCGAAGCCGTTAATACCGCATGCTTTATAATCAATAGAGTCCATGTTAGAGCTTTAATAAAGAAAACTCCTTATGAACTTTGGAAAGGAAGAAAACCCAACATTGGATTTTTTAAAGTTTTTGGATGTAAATGTTTTATTTTAAACACTAAGGATAATCTTGGAAAATTTGATGCAAAAGCCGATGTTGGAATTTTTGTTGGCTACTCCAACTATAGTAAAGCATATAGAGTTTTTAACAAAAAGACTCTTACTATTGAAGAATCTATGCATGTTGAATTTGATGAAACTAATGTTATTTCTTCAAAGAATTTAGATGATAATATTATTGAGGTAGAAAAGCAAATCAAGGAATCAAGGCTTGATGAAAAGAGCCAAGATGAATTACAACTTCAACAAGAAAAGCTTGAGGAAGTAAATAATTCTTCCAAAGAATTACCAAAGGAATGGAGGTATGCAAAAGCTCACCCTAAAGATCTTATTATTGGTGAGCCATCACAAGGTATGAGAATTAGATCTTCCTTTAGGAACTTTTGTAATCATTTTGCATTTTTCTCTCAATTTGAACCAAAATCTTTTAAAGAAGCCAAAAATGAGGAAAGTTGGATTTTGGTTATGCAAGAAGAATTAAACCAATTTGAGAGAAATCAAGTTTGGGAATTAGTCTCTAGACCTAAATATGACTAAACCCCTTAGTCAAGATATATTTTGCATAATTAGAAGAGAATTAGGCATCTTGGACATGTCTTAATTTTGTTTTTCTATGATTATCTTTGAATGGTAGCATATGTTAAGGGGGAGAATATATTTAGGGGGAGTAATTAATTTGATTACATCTTTTTGATGATAACAAAAGGGGGAGAAATAGTTGGATTGCTTATATTCATAACAAGTGCCTTTCTTTTTGCTTATTGTTGATTTTATTTTCATTCTTGATTTTAGATTATATTTTAAAGCAATCAATGGTTTGTCATCATCAAAAAGGGGAAGATTGTTAGCCCTAAGGCTACATGATAATTTTGATGATAACAATACACATTGATTAATTGAGATTTACTAACATGTTTATTTATGTGGAAGAGTAAGATCATTGAAATAATTTTAAAATCAAGAAGAGGCTTATTAAAATGAAGTGTTGAAGCTAAGGAGAAGACTACATTTTAAAGGCATCAAAGTTTAAGAACAAGGATTGACTCAAGGAATATGACACATGAGCAATGTTCAATCAATTGGTCATATATATCTCTACAAATATCCAAATGACGTGATTTTTGATCCTTTGGAAAGCTTACTCAATTTATAACATTTCATATGTTTTAATGAAATTCAAATTTCAAGTGCAAGGTTGTCCAAATCATCATGCAAGTTGAAAGACAA
>SNVD02001083.1:0-14481 GCA_013180625.2 Boswellia sacra | reverse complement strand
ATTCGCCGCCGCCGCCGCCGCCGCCGCCGCCGAGCGCATCTCGAGCGCCCACAGTGAGCACTCCGAGGCGCCGCCTGAGCTGTGCCACTCGTGAGTGAGCCACATAATACTTAAGTCGGGCGCGGCGCACAAAAAGGGCGGCCGACAAAGCTTCTTCGTTTTGCGCCCGCCGCTTGAAATTATCGGCCGCTCGCGCACGCGCGCGTGGCGGCGCCAATTTGGATGCGCTCGCGTCGAGATGCAAATGTTGTCGTCGTGCGTTCCGAGCGACAGCAACAACGACAACAACAACAACAACAACACCGACAACGACAACGACAGCAACAAGACAATTTCCCACTCACAATAGCCATGAACTTGGCCCTCTGAGTGGCTGTGCGGACGCGCGCGCCCGTCCCCCGCCGAGCGAGCCACTCGGCCGGCCGCCCCTAACCCCTAATCAGTTGCGTCACTCGCTGGGCAGCGCGTCTCGCCCGCCGCCCGGCCGCGCCCGCTTGACCACTGCCTCGGCCGGCCGAATTCAATAATCGAATCTCGGCCGCCAATCAAGCGCGCGCGCGATGTTTTAGACGAGTCTGCAATCGAGAGCGCACGCGTCGCTGGATGCGCTCGGGCGGGCCAGCTGACTGCTCCTGTGGCTCGTCGGCGAGCCGCGCGCTGGCCGGCTCATCGCGACGGCCACGCGCGTGATTAGCTCGTCTCATTTCACGCTCGTTATCTCAATCGGCCAGCGAGTCGGGCGCCAGATTAGCGCACGCCCGGCCAACTCGGACTCAGAGTGTGTGTGTGTGTTTTGCTCGCAAAACGCGCTCACAGCGCGCCCATTGTTTGACTAGCCGCCGGTACGCGCGCTCACCTTTGTGTCCGCAGAAGAGCGCCCGCTTGACGAGCGCCCGTCGAGCGCGCGCTCACTCAAACGCACGCACAAACGGCCGCCACCGCCGCCGCCGCCGAGACAATGCGCGCATCTCGCCAGCGACTTGCGCCGTCTTCGCGCTCGCCAGCCGCTCGGCGACCTTCGCCTCGCGCCGCAAATTCCATCTCTCGACCGCTCGCCGTCGCGCTCGCCAGCGCGCCCACGGCCGCCCACGAGAACCGGAAGCGGCTCGAACCCTTAATCAGCTCCGCCCAGCTGATCGGGCGGTCAGTCGGTCGCTCGCGCGGCCGCTCGCTCGGCCGCTCGCGCAGGTGCGAGCGCGCGCCAACGGTAGCGCACGCGAGCGCCGCCTAATTGATGGACGCGCGCGGCGCCCTCGGCAAGGCCAGGCTGACGTTTTAATCGGCCCTGCACTTGACACAGTGGCGCGCCCTCGCGGCCGAGCTAAGCCGCGCGCCCGAGACAATGCCGACCGGCGGCGGCGTCGCACCTGTTGCGCTCGCAGGCCGGCCGCCCGCGCACTTCCGGCGGACGTACCTCGAGCGGCAGCTGATCTCGATCCTGATCGATCATCGGCCATATTGCGCTGCGCGCGGGCGAGTGGGCGGCCCGTCGGCGCGGCGCTCGCGCGTTCGCCGCAACGAGCGTGCCAAGTGAGCGACGACGCCGGCGCCAATCTGGCCAACGGCCGCCTCGAACACAATGGAATCGGTCGAGCGGTCGAGCGGTCGAGCGAGCGAGCGAGCGAGCGATCCAATTATTTGGCCGCTCCGCTGTTGCTAAATTAACGCGCGCCAGTCTGCATAAGTGCGCTGGCGAGCGCGCGCCTGGCCGACGTTTGGCTCACGATGAGCGCGCGAACAGTGTCTGCCAGCTCGTTGCGCAATTCGCTCGAATTGGCTCGACTAAAAAGTTGGCCAACACTTGCGAGTGAGCGCGAACATTCGCACAAATTGGCCGCGCTCGAGACAAATTGGCTCTCAAGACACCGAGCGAGAGGCGCACTAATTAGTGGCGTGCGCTGTGCGAGATTGTCGGCCAGGCGGAACTCGTTCGCTTCATTGTCGCGCGCCGCTCGACGCAAATTAAAGGATTGCGTGCGCGTCGCCCTCGTCGCCCTCGTCGCCCTCGTCGCCCTGGCCGAGTGTCCGCAACTCTGCCGAGCTCACCTGGGCGCCACACCTGGACGAGCGAGTGTTGAATTAATTAATCAGTCCGGTTCGGTCAAGGCGAGAGCGCAGCTTCGTGTCAGCGACAGATCGCGCGCGCCCGAGAGACAATGGACAATACTAATTAACCTGGTGCTCTACGGGCGACGGCCAGAGGCGAGCGCCCCGGTCGAGCGTTCGCGTGCGCCCGTCGGCCTGGCCAGTGTGTGCGTGCGACAGCGCTCGTGATGCCCGCGCCAGGTGCAGTTTTCAATGTCTCGGGCAGCTGCTCGGCCGCAAAATCAACATCCCCCCGATGCGGAAGTAGTCGAGTCGCGTTGGCACGCCTACGCGCTCGTGATCTACCCGCCGACGACGCCAGCGAGACACTAATCAATGAAAGATCCGACACATCAATCCCGATCGACAGGTACGCGGCCGCTGGCCCTGAGACGCGCGGCCGGCGTGCTCGCCTTGGCCGTCGCGCTTTGCTCGCTGAGTCTCGCCAGCTGCGCGCCCAAGACTGCGAGCCCACTCGACGCCGCCGAGCCGCAGGCCCAGCTGAACTTGGCCGCCTCGCCGCGCGGCATCAAGCGCGCCAGTCAGCAGCCGCCGACTACGACCGCCGCCACTTCCGGCGGCGGCGGCGCCGACCAAGCGGCCAGAGTGGACGCCATGGCGGCGCGCCCATTCTTCTCAATCAAAGACGGCAAGACGTCCGCGCGGCGCATCCAACAGCAGCAACAGGCGACCGGTCGACTAGCGTCGCCAGGAAGTGCAGGCGGCGCTCAGCCGCTCAAGGGCGCCGACTCGGAGTCGATGGACAGTCAGCAGCAGTTGAATGGCGAGTCCCCGTTGACGTCCACGCCTACCAGCAGCGCCGGTGGTGTGACGAGCGCCGGCGGCCAGCCGACGGTCGAGTTGACGGCCGCCACTCGACAGGCGACACCCGAGGAGAGCGGCGCCACAGGCGCGCCCACTGCGGCCGACAACCAGCAGCTCGCCAGGATGATGTTGATCGATTCGTTTAATCAATTGGTGGACGGCGCCAACGACGGCGCTGGCGGCGGCGGCGGCGACGGCGGCCAATTAGCGGCCGACTTTAGCACGCCAAGCGCGCCCACTGGCCTGGCCGACGCACTCCAAGCGGCCGGCGGCCAGCAACAGCGGCGCAACAATCGGCCGCAGGCAGAGCCACAACTGCAACAGCAACTGGACGTCGATGTCCAGCAGCCGCTCGGCTCGAGTAGCGGCCAGGAACAACAGCAACAGCAGCAGCAGCAGCAGCAAATTGGCGCCGGCTCGACGCCCAGCTCGCTCTCGATGAGTCTCGACGGGATGATTGTGAATTCGCGGCCGCGCGCGCAAACGAGCGCTGACTCTGGCCAGCAGCTCGACGGCGCCACCAAACGCCGCCAGCAGCAGCAGCCCGTCGACGTCACTGAGCGCCAGCCGCTCGTTGCGCAACAGGCGCCCGCAGCCACGCAGCGCATGGGCGAGCTGAGCGGCGGCGGCGGCGGCGGCGGCGGCGGCGGCGCGAGTCAGCCCGAGGGCGGCCTGGTCGAGTCCGACGAGGGCGGCCAGCTGGCGCCGCCCACGCAGAGCACGGCCTCAATGACGCAACGCGCGAGTGGCGCCACCGGCAAGCCCGCCGGCTCGCGGCGCGTCCCCTTCACGGGCGTCCCCTTCAGTTCGCCCGCATCCAAGGGCCAGCGCACGCGGCCCAAGGCGAGCAACGCCCAGCTCGAGTCGGCCGTCGCGAGCTCGCGCCAGACCGGAAGCTGGCCTCAGGCGGCCTCGGGCGAGCCGCAGTTCCAGCAGCAGCAGCAGCAGCAGTTCGGGGCCGAGCAGTCGACTGTGGGGCCCAACTCGGCGGGTTTCGACGAGCAACAGGAGCCGCAGCAAGCGAGTGGTCAGCAGGCGGAGCGGATGAACCGCTTGAGTCAGACGGCCACCAACTCGAGCGCCAGCGACCTGCAGCGGCCGCTTGCCACGAAGCTGGCCAACGGCGACATGCTCATGAGTGTGGTGAGCTCGAGCGACGGCAAGGAGCGCCGCCTGGTGATGATCTCGCGCGACACTCTCGACAGTCTCCAGCGCTTCGCCGCCCAGCAGATGCGCCAGTCGCTACAGCCACAGGCCGGCTCGATCAACTCCGCATCCGGCCCGCAGCAAGGCCGCAAGGGCGCCCCCCAGTCCACCACTCAGTCGAGCTGGTGGCCGCCCACTACCACGCCCACCAGCACGCCCACCACCACCACGACCGCGGGCGGTGGAAGTGGGCGCGACCAGCAGCAGTTCGCCGACGAGCTGCTCAACACGACACCCGCGCCTGGCTCGAGTCAGCGCTCAGTGAACTTTGGCACGTCGGTGGCGGGCCAGAGTCAAGGAACGCGCGCCAACGCCGACCAGTTCAGCACCACGACGGCCTCCGTGTCGAGCAGCCGGCCCGCCGACGGCTCCCAGTCCGCGACTACCAGCATGCCCACTGCTTCGAGCGAGGACACCACACTGGGCAGCGGGGGCGGCGCCACACCAACAACGACTAGCTCAGCCACCGCGGCCGCCACCACCACCGCCGCGACGAGCGCCAGCCCGACGCCGTCCGAGGCCAACACTTTCCGCGAGGTGGCGGTCGGCGCGGCGACCAAGCCGAGCGCCAGCAGCGCCTCCAAGTCCAAGGCGACGCGCGTCCAGAGCGTCAAGAGCGGCGCCGGTCGCGCTAGCGCCAGCCTCAAGAGTGGCGGAAGTGGCGCCAAGAACAAACAGGCGGCCGGCGCTTCCGGAGCGAGCGCGAGCGAGCTCCAAGACAATGAAGTCGTCGAAGAAGAGCGGCGGCGGCGCGTCGAGTGGGAAGCAGAATGTTGGCAAGTCAAGTTCAGCGCCGGCTGCGAGCGCAGCGGTGGGCTCGTCTGCGGCAAACAAAGCCAATCGAGTGTCGGGCACGAGCGGCAATGCCATACAGCAGCAGCAGCAGCAGCAGCAACAACAACAACAACAACAACCACAACCACAAGCACAGCAGCGACAAAAGGCATCGCAACAGGTGAGCAGCAGCAGCGGCGCCAAGCAATCAGCGGCGCCCGACAAGCGCAACAAGTCGGCCGGCAAGTCGAGCGCCCCGACCCCTGGCGGCGGCCAGACGAAGCAGCGCACCGGCGCCGTCAAGCTCTCGAGCGGCGCGCCGCCCACCACCGCCTCGCCCACCGCCTCGGACACGCCCACCACGGGCGCGCCCCCCGCCAGCACCACGACGGTGGCGCCGAGCACCGTGACCAATGGCCAGCAATTGGGAGGCGCGAACTCGGCGAACGCCGGCGAGGGCTACACCGAGACGTCGACCGAGATGCGCGGGCCCGCCAACACGCCCCCCGCCGCGTCGCCCGGCCCGCCCATGTCCCGACGCGAGCTCGACCGTCAGCTCGACGAGCTGGAGCGCGGCGACGCGGCCGACGAGTCGATGGCCGACGCCAACGACGGCCGCAGCTCCTCCTCCTCGTCGGCGCTCATGCAGTCGTCCGGGGGCGCCCGCCGACCGGAAGTGGCGCCGGAACTCGACGAGCTGGAGGCGCTGCGCGCCGCCGTGCCCGGCGAGCCGCTGGTGGACTATCCCATTTACGGGACGCCGCCGGAGCGCACGAGCTTCCGGTGCGAGTCTCAGAGCTGTCCGGGCGGCTACTACGCCGACCCGGAGGCGCAGTGCCAGGTGTTTCACGTGTGCCAAAACGACGGCCGCATGGACACGTTCCTATGCCCGAACGGGACGATCTTTAGTCAGCAACACTTTGTGTGCGTCTGGTGGTGGCAGGTCGAGTGCAGCCAGGCGACCAAGTTCTACCGCCTCAACGACAACATCTACTGCAACTCCATGACACTGCCTGACACGGGCGCCGCCGCCGCCGCCGCGGGCGTCCCCGAAGACAGCGGCGCTCCGCCGACGGCCGATCAAAGGCAGCGCACCAGTGAGACGGGCGCGCTCCAGGTGAACTCGTCGCCGAATGCGGGCGATGCCAGTGGTACCAGCAGCTCGAGTGCTCCGGGCTCGAGCCAACAGCAACAGCAACAAGGACAAGCTGGCGACCAGATGGGCGCGAGTGCGGCCGGCTCGAGGTCGACGCCGGGCGCACTCGGCGCCAACGAGCGGCCGATGAACGAGAGCGAACTGAGTCAGCAGCAACAACAACAGCTCGATTTGCTCGCCCGGCGCGCGGCCGCCCGACGTCGGCGCTGATCGCAACCCAATCCAATCGGCCATCCTAAGCGGCGCTCCTCGCCGGGAGCCATGTAAACTTATATATTGTTGTTATCGTTATAGAGAGAGAGAGAGAGAGAGGGAGAGAGAGCACTCGCTATAAACTAAGCGCAACTTGGCGCACCGGACAAAGAGACGAGGATTTGTGCGTGTGCCCGCGGTCGCAGCCGACGCGTGTTCGAGGTGCGACTGGGCTTTATTACGTCACCGGCGGAGTCGATCAGACGCTAGTTGGCGTCGACGAGCTGGGCTGTTGTTGCTGTAGCTCAGACTGCTGATTGTTGTTGTTGTTGTTGATGTTTAGGTTGTCGTTGTTGTTGTTGTTCAGGTTGTCGCTGGTGGTGCTGTCCGAGGGCCCGACGATCTGCTTCTCCTCGGGGATCACCTGCGAGTCCGACTGCTTCTGGTCCTTCTTCTCCTTCTGCTCCTTCTCCTCGTCGGCGCTGAGGCGGCGCGTGACGCAGGTGCGCACGTAGGCGACGCCGTTGCGGTTGAAGTAGCTCACGTCCTGGCCCTCGCCCGCCTGGCGCTCGAGCTCTCCGAACTGACGCTCAAGTGCCTGCTGCTGGCGGTTGAACATGTCGAAGAAGTTGCCGCCCAGCAGGTCGCTGAAGATCGAGCGAGGCGGGGGCGGGCCATGCGGGCCGTGCGGGCCGTGCGGGCCGTGCGGACCTGGCGGGCCGTGCGGGCGCATGTGCGGCGGGCCCGGGGGACCCGCCTGCTGGCCGCCAAACAGACCGCTGAACGGGTTCGGCAGGAAGAAGTCGAGCGGTCCGTGTGGGCGTGGGCGCGGCTGCTTCTGGTCCTGCTTCTGGTCCTGCTTCTGGTTCTGGTTCTGGTTCTGTTGCTCGTCGCTGGCCTGCTGGTTGAGCTCCAGATTGTCCTGGTTGTTGTTGTTGTCGTTGTTGTCGTTGTTGTTCAGGCTGCTCGGCACAGTGTTGGCGTCGTTGTAGGTGTTGGTGTCCGGCGTGACGGCCCGCTGGTCGCCATTGAGCCGGAGCTCGTTCTTGTCACTTCCCTGCTGGCCCTCCGTTTGGGCGCTCGCCAGCGACAACATGGCCAACGCCATTGCTGCCAACACAAATCTCTTTGATGGACTCATCATTGTGATTCGGACACTTCTTTTGGTCAGCAGTTTCAAGTGTATTCGATTCAAAGTCAAGATTAGATTCGCAATGTTTCGCTTGCTTCGTGTGTGTTTGTTCGGCGCTCGACCCAATCGACGCGACCTTTAAATACCTGCGACCCGATCGACGCGTCGCTGGCGCGCGACTTTCGATTGTTTACTGGAAAACTCAATCAATTCCTCGCGGCCTGCTCACTGACGCCCATTTGTATTCCCCAGCCGATCGTCGTGGAGTCGCGTACACATACGACGAATGCATCACAAGTGTGATTCAGACCAGCGACGCCGATGGGCTCAGCTGTACGAGCATGACGCCATCCACTGCGCCCACCAGTTGGCGGCATGACGGCCGTTGGTCTCCGACACGCCCGGTGAACTCGTCGCCGAGCCGAGGCCAAATCAATCACTGAGGCTCGTTAACAACGTTCTCCCGAAGCTTCCGAGAGCCAGAGTCACGTTGATGAGCAGCCGAGCGCCGCGCGCCAGGTGACAGAGAGAAAATCTGATGAAACGCAAACACACGCAGTGGCACTTGTCGGCGTTACATCGGCCGGGCGGCTCTGCTTTGCGATCGGCGCAACTCGACGACCGACAGGTTATTTGTATTCATGCAAACACAATGGGACATAGTCGCCAGCGAGCCGACGTGTGACACTCAGCGGCCGTGGCTGTTGCATGGCAGCCGCCGTCGTAGCGGCCGCGCCCGTCAGGGAAACTGTATATCAATTAGCGGCCATGTCACCGAGGGGTGGAATTTATTCTCTGGCTGCATAACGAGCGTTGCGATGTAGTGCGCTAAAATGACGACAACAATGACGTGATATCGCCTCTCAGCTGCCGCAGCTGAAACAATCGGGCCCGTTGACCAGTCGGCAGACGCTGCCCTCCGACTGCTCGTCGCCGCCGGCGCTCTTGCCATTTGTGATCGAGTTGTGGTTTCCGTTCGTTTCGCCGTTCGATGAGGCCACGGACTCGGTCCGGGTCTTCTTCACGACCTTGTCCAAGGTGAACTGGATCGGATTGGCGGCCGGCCTGATGCGCAAATAGTACATGCCCGTCTTGAGGCCCGCCTTCCAGCCGTAAAAGTGCATCGAGGTGATGCTTCCACGCGAGGGCTTCGCCAGGTGAATCGTCATCGACTGGCTCTGGTCGATGAAGGGCCCCCGATCAGCGGCCAAATCAATCACCACTTTCTGCGGAATCTCCCACACAGTCTTGTACAATTCCCTCAGATGCTCTGGAATCTCAGGGATGCCTTGGATGGAGCCGTAGTCGCGCATGATACGTTGTCGCATCTCCTCGCTCCACAGATTGGCCTCGGTAAGATCTCTAAGGAGGTGATGGTTCACGACCTGGAACTCGCCGCTTAGCACACGACGAGTGTAGATGTTACTCGTGTAGGGCTCAAATGATTCGTTGTTGCCCAAGATTTGTGCGGTGCTGGCCGTTGGCATCGGTGCGATCAAGAGCGAGTTGCGCAAGCCATGTTCCATAATTTGTTTCTTCAGCTCTTGCCACTTGTCAGCCAACATCAGCTCCTTCTCGTTCACACCCCACAGATCGTATTGCAACCTGGGCGGCGACTCGGAGGCCGGGCTGCCCTTGAACGTCGAGTAGGGACCGAGTTCCTTGGCCAACTCGCAGCTGGTCTTGCACGCGGCGTAGTAGATATTCTCAAAGATTTGCTTGTTCAACTCTTTGGCCTCGGGGCTGCCGAATGGGTAGCGCATGAGGATAAAAGTGTCGGCCAAGCCTTGAATACCGATTCCAATGGGACGGTGTCGGAAGTTTGAGTTCTGGGCCTCAATAACTGGATAGTGGTTGATATCGATGATTTTGTTGAGATTCCTGGTTATCACGCTGGTGACTTGTTGCAACTTTTCAAAGTCGAATTTATGGTTGGTCGCGTCGACGAATCTGTTCAACGCAATGGAGGCGAGATTGCAGACAGCAATCTCGTCCTTGGCGGTGTACTCAACAATTTCGGTACACAAGTTGGATGATCTGATTGTACCCAGATTCTGTTGATTAGATTTGCTGTTGCATGCGTCTTTGTAGAGAATGTAAGGTGTGCCCGTTTCAATCTGACAATCAATGATATGGAACCAAAGATCCCTCGCCTTGACCTTGCGTCTGTATTTTCCCTCAGCTTCGTAGCTCTCGTACAGCTTGTCAAACTTTTCACCCCAGCAGTCGAATAAGCCAGGACACTGTTTTGGGCACATCAACGACCACTCGGCGTCGGCCTCGACGCGGCGCATGAAGAGATCCGGCACCCAGAGGGCGTAGAAGAGATCGCGAGCACGCAACTCTTCCACACCAGTGTTCTTCTTCAAGTCCAGGAACTCGAATACGTCTGCATGCCAGGGCTCCAGGTAGATGGCGAAGGCACCAGGTCGCTTGTTTCCACCCTGGTCGACGTAGCGAGCCGTATTGTTGAACACACGAAGCATAGGCACTAAACCGTTGCTAGTTCCGTTGGTGCCGCGTATGTAAGAGCCCGTGGCGCGAATGTTGTGCACACTGAGACCGATGCCGCCGGCGAACTTGGATATGAGAGCGCATTGCTTGACGGTGGTGAAAATGCCGTCGATAGAGTCATCATTCATTGTGAGCAAAAAGCAGGAGCTCATCTGAGCCTCGGGCATGCCAGCATTGAAGAGGGTGGGCGATGCGTGAGTGAACCAGCGATTGGATAGGAGCTCGTAGGTCTCTAGTGCCGCATCTATGTCGTCACAGTGAATACCCACGGCGACACGCATCAACAAGTGTTGAGGTCGCTCGACCACCTCGCCGTTGATCCTGAGTAGGTAACTCCGCTCAAGAGTTTTGTAGCCGAAGAAGGTGTAGTCGAGGTCTCGTTTGAAGTCTATAGCTGCGTCAAGTCTATCGGCATTATCCTGGACGATCTGATAGATTTTATCACTGATGGCCAATGTGGAGCGGCCGTCGACGGAGTTCTTGACCTCATGCAAGTCCTTGATGACCTCACTGAACTTGTCCTTGGTCTGTTTGTGGAGATTTGAGACCGCTATGCGGCCGGCAAGTATGGCGTAGTCGGGGTGTTTGACGGTCATGGTGGCGGCGATCTCGGCGGCAAGATTGTCAAGCTCGATGGTGGTCACGCCGGTGTATAGACCTCTGACAACCTTGTGCGTGATGGCGGGCGGATCTATGAAGTCCATGTTGAGGCCATCGCAGAGTTTCTCGATCCTGGTGGTAATCTTGTCATAGTGGACAGCCTCCTTGCGGCCGTCCCGCTTGAGGACATACATCTTCTGAGTCATCTTGACGGCTTGTCGATGTTGCTGTTATTGTTCTGAAAGAGTCTCGCTTAGACTGCCGAGAGAACTAACGGGAGAGTGATGATATGGATGTGTTTGATATCAGGGTCAAAGAAAGAATGCCTTGTGTAGATTAAGATGTGTCAAATTAAGATGGCAATCGAAGTGGTTAGTGAGATCGTGGTTCCGAGTCTCTAGCGCGTCACATAACACAACTTCATGGGGGCGCAGGTTTACTTCAGTCAACCATTGTCTTTGTTCTTGGTGATTTGCGCGCGCTCATTTTGGGCGCGCTCGATAGCATGGCTTCCACAGAGTTAAAAGCCAAACAACATGCGCTCGCCGGGCGCCCCAAGCTTTGCGCCTTCAAAACAACAACATTCGAGCGTTATGCGTGGCGTAATGAAAGGATTGCCAGAACTTTGGAGGCGGAAAGTGATTTCATTTCGTTTCGATTAGAGCCACTATCAAATCTATAATCTATGAGACGCTCATATGTTGAAAGGGTTGAATGTCAAGTGCACGCATGAGATCCAAAAGGCGAGAAGGGGTCTTATTTTGTTTTTTTGAGAACATTTTTCGATAGTGAGCAAACCGACAACACATGCAACAACTCAGAACTTGGTCTGGCTCAACTATCCCGAAAAACCCATCACTATCACCATTAAGACTTGCATCTCCTCCGGACCCTCTAGTTGCGACCACTTTAGCTACGTGTGGCAGCACCTAGACGTCGGTTAGGTCCAGGGCATGTGCGACCTTGACGCCCCCTTCCTTGTGTTGTTCGACGACGAGGTCAGGGCCTACCACTCCAACTTCCCCCATGGCTAGGCCATGGACCAGCACTTCGAGAATCTCATGTACCTCATGCAGGTGCTCGATCCCAAGCGCTTCGAGGCTCCGCAAAGCAACGGCGACCACACACTTCTATTTCTGCCACCGCCGGCTCCTCCTCGACTTCAAGAGAAGTGAGTTTGAGCACTAGCACGACTGTTGCCGCGATTGAGCTCGCATCGATAACACAACTATTCAATCGTTCGCGTCTCTCCGCGCCCCCACTCCCCTAACTGGCCACCCACAGCTCACCTACGAGGACGTCTACCAAGTTTGGGAGACCATCTGGTCGGCGCCACGTCGCTACCGACCAATTTGATGTCTTCCTGGCCTTGGCAATGGTAAGATACTATCATGATATAATCATCGAGAACAATATGGACTTCACGGACACAATCAAGTTCTTCACCCGTAAGTTGAGCTGTAGCGACAAGATCAACTACGACAACAAAAGATTACAGGCACGCCTCGATTATTTTGTGCAACCAAACAATGTCTTACAATTCCTAACCCGCCCTCGTGTCATGTTTGTCCTCTAATCGCCGATGAGAAATGGCTGAGCGCCACGACGTTGAGCGAATCATCACTCTGGCTCAGGACTCTATCATGGAGCTCGAGGCTTCGATACAAGACTGAGGGTTGGGCATAGAGACACGTCCAAATCGAACAAATTACAAGCAGACACCGCAACAATACCGTCGCTGAAGTAAACATGGCTTCGGAGACTTGCGTCGGGACTGATGCAATATTGATCATAATAAACTATTGCTATCCGACTCAATAGCCAGTGCTATGTTGCGAGGTCAGAGCAGCGTAAATGTCTCACAAATGTCAGCCTGCCCATTAGGATGACTGTCGATGACGGACGACAACCGCGGCCAGTATTTCGACAACTATGAGCCATTCCCTAGACCAGAGCCAGCGTATTTTTTTTTTCATTGATCAGCTGGACCAGTTTGACGACAACATTGCCGATCTAGTTGATTAGTTCTTGCAGGATTCCACAACAACCTGCAATCTCGCAACTTTGTAAGGTGCAACTGTTCCCATCTCATGACATTTGTTCGAATTTGGCGCGCTTCGCGTGCAACCAGGTTGAGTAACGCACGCGCGAACTTGCAGGGGGCAAAGCCCAAGTTTGCGCGAGCCGCAAAATCAGCCAATGAAAGCTTCGAATTCGCAGGTACAAAATACTCACTCAGATTCTCTCGCTTTATCGCCTCTATTCGATCGCATGACAACAAAGGTCCTCCAGAAAACCAATAGCTAGGCTCATACACTCACTCATATATATATATATTGTATAATACCTCCGGACGCTGCATAAACAATTGCCACCTACACCATAGTACTAAAACAAACATCAACGGCAACACTCAAGATGGCTGCAACTGAGGCACCCCAACAGCAGCAGCAACAACAACAACCACAACAACCCACAAATACTGCCAACAGCGGCTCCGGTGGGGGAGATATTGATTCCCTTTATCCCATCGCTGTGCTGATAGATGAACTTAGAAATGAGGATATACAATTGAGATTGAACAGTATAAAGAAATTGTCAACCATCGCGCTGGCTCTTGGAACTGAGCGTACGAGAACAGAGCTGATTCCCTTCTTGACAGATACGGTCTACGACGAGGACGAAGTTCTACTCGCGCTCGCTGAACAATTAGGTCAGTTCACACCATTGGTTGGAGGACCAGATTATGTCAATTGTTTGATAGATCCACTCGAATCCCTTGCGACCCTAGAGGAAACAGTTGTTCGGGATAAAGCTGTTGAATCATTACGTAATATCGCACAACAACATTCACCTGCGCATCTGCAGGACCACTTTGTACCACTTGTACTCCGCCTGGCCGGCGGTGAATGGTTCACATCAAAGACGTCAGCATGCGGCTTGTTTAGCGTTGCTTATCCACGTGTCTCAAATCAAGCAAAGGAAGAGCTTCGACAAGCTTTCAGACGTCTATGCGAAGATGATACACCAATGGTGCGCAGATCAGCCGCATCAAAGCTAGGAGAATTCGCTAAAGTACTCGAAAAGGAGTATGTTAAAGAGGATATTGTTAGATTGTGGACTCAACTGGCATGGGACGAACAAGACTCTGTCAGACTACTAGCCGTCGAAGCGTGTTGCACTGTTGCTAACCTTTTGTCGCAAGAAGATATTGAGAAATTTGTTGTTCCCCTTCTAAGGTCTGCCGCTGAGGATAAATCATGGCGCGTACGCTACATGGTGGCTGACAAATTCACAGAACTACAGACCGCGGTTGGTTCCAACATAACCTTGTCCTTCTTGGTAACATCATTTCAAGCTTTACTCAAAGACCCAGAGGCTGAGGTTCGTGCTGCCGCAGCCGCCAAAGTTCGTGACTTCTGCCAAAATCTACCAAAGGAAAGTCAAGAGCAGACAATCATGCGTGATATACTGGCACATGTCAAAGATTTAGTATCCGATACTAATCAACATGTGAAATCCGCTTTGGCATCCGTGATCATGGGTCTGGCTCCTATACTGGGTAAAGACTTGACGGTCAAGCATTTACTACCATTATTTTTAACGCAACTCAAGGATGATTGTCCGGAGGTTCGCCTGAATATCATCTCGAATCTAGATTGTGTGAACGAGGTTATTGGAGTACAACAACTCAGTCAGTCATTGCTACCGGCCATAGTAGAGCTAGCCGAGGATCCCAAGTGGAGAGTGCGACTGGCTATAATTCAGTACATGCCGCTGCTTGCGGGGCAGCTCGGCGAGGCTTTCTTCAATCGGAACATGAACAAACTATGCCTCGCTTGGCTGGTCGATCACGTCTTTGCAATCCGGGAGGCTGCAGTGCAGATATTGAAGCAATTAACGGAGAAATTTGGTTGGGAATGGACCAATGCTCGGGTCATACCTAGACTAAAGAGTCTTGCTGACGAAGGGAACTACCTACATCGAATGACAAGCT
>SNVD02001082.1:0-14253 GCA_013180625.2 Boswellia sacra | reverse complement strand
TATCGTAGGCAACACAATCGGGGAACAGTTACAGGTCTCTAGTATGCATGAGCGTATTGCACATATGGTTGTTAAGTCCGATGCATTTATAGCTTTGCCGGGTGGTTATGGTACATTAGAGGAGATATTTCAAATCACCTCTTGGGCACAGCTAAACTCCATCGGAAACCCATTGGTTTGTTAAATGTTAATAATTTTTTTGATGGTTTGTTGTCCTTTCTTGATCAAGCTGTAGAAAAAAATTTCATCTCACTGTCAGCAAGGCAAATGCTGGTTACAGCTTCAACTGCAGGAGATTTAATTGACAAACTACAAGAATTCGTCTATTCACCTGATCCAACAATGGCTCGGATAAATTGGTTTGGAGAAGACAACAAAAGGCGTCAACTGGATTTAACCCTCCATCTGTAATCTCTATTTGCTGGTTTGCTTCGTTTTTGTTTGCTTTCTTTTTAGTGTGTTTATTTGAGATTTTTCATATCATTTCTTTTGAGTTTTTTTTTTCAGGTTATTTTTTTCACCCCAGGTAATATTTTCTAATCTTGGCTTTTAGAGTGGTGGCTTAAAAAGTTCAAGTTCTCTTGAAACGCATTCTGGATTTCTTTAATCCATAATGGCTGAATAAGGAGGCTAACTTCTAAACTTTTTAGACCATTCTAACTGACTTGTTTGTGTTTGTTGATTTGTTGGACTTTATTATTTTCTGAGTAAGTTTAGTTTTATGTAATTTCGAGTTGTTGTGTGTTTTTGTCTTTATCATTTTCGATTCGAAAAAAAAAAAACATTGTGGAAAAACCTGAGAATGGCAGAATATGGGGTTTTCTTAACTCTTGAAACGCATTCTCTCTCAATAAATCTGTAGTTTGTTTATTTCATGTTGTTTGAAGTGTCTTGTATCTTGTTTTGTTCTTTCATATAAAGGTATATAGGCTGAAAACCTTAAGTCTGCGGGCTACTGGTCCTAAGGATTGTTGAAATATACAATCTTGACTCAGGTGTAACAACGCCACGTACCTCTTTTCTTGCATTTTGTGGGTCAATGATAAGGTAATGATTGAATTAAGCATAACTCTTGGAAAATGATAAATGATGCATGGATCTGTGTGCTTGAAATGTTTATTGTTTTTCGCTATGCTTTTGATTCCTTGCGCAACATTGAGCACTGAGCTATTATCACTGAGTTATTTGTTCACTAGAGAAAGTTTATGTAATTTAAGTGTTTCTCCAGATTTCAATGAATTCTAGAACTTGTTTGATGGTCACTCGAGGCGAAATCCTAGACTGTGCAATATTGGGGAAATGATTTAGGCCATCTTTGGACCGTTGAGCCTTAATAGCCAACCTTGACTGAAATTGATCCCTAGTTACCCCTTTGAGCCTCTGTAAGCCTTTTTCTTTGTTAACTCACTAAAAGATTTCCTACCCTCAAATGAATTTGTTCCAAACAGTTTATCCCTTACCTATGAGCATGTAGATCATTCACAATTAAATTTTGAGCTATGTTCTGGTTTTGGGAAGTTAGAGGAGGTTGGGATGTGTCATGAGCAATGCAAGTGAGTTCTATTATGTTTGTAAAGAAAAAAAAAAGAGCCAATCTGTACTTATCGTCCACGTACTTACACATTGAGGACAATGTGTTGTTTAAGTGTGGGGGAGGGGCAGTGTAATAAAAAAAAGAACAAAAAAAAGAAAAAAAAGAACAAAAGAAGAAGAATAAGAGATCTATACCCTTAAGTGTTCTTAAAAAGAATGAAACACCAAAGTGTGGGGGTGTAGTTTTCTTTTGTTTTCTACGAAAAAAAAAAGATTGAGTGTTCTAAATAAGTTTGGGGGAGTAACCTGGTGAATTGAAATAAAGTTGTGTTATAGGGTTGAGCTCCACATAGTCTTGAATGATTTATGTGTTTGTGGGTGATTTGAGCCAAATTATTATCCTTTATCATACCTTCACCCAAGCCAAACGTTACAAGCTTAAAAAGTCCTACTTGATCCTTGGTGTTGTGCATGTCTACATTAGTGGAGAGTGACTTGAAAAGCAGGCCTATGGAGTTCATTTATACACACATCTTCAATATTAAATATGATTCATTTTATGCATAAACTCATCCGGGTTATAAGTGATTAGGTGAGAATGGCTCTACACACACACACTTGAGGAATTGAAATGAAGCGAAACTAATCTTTGAGATAAAATTCTTGATCAAGTGCATTATTTTGAAGTTTTCCTTGGGTTATAATTAAGTACAATCTTTGAGGCCTATTTTGCAAGATGAAGCATTTGTGTGTTTTAATTTTTTGTTGATTCTGTTTCGGTTTAGTTTTATTTCATATTGTCGTAGTTGCTCGAGGACTAGCAAAGTCCTGTCTCTTATACACATCTAGATGTGTATAAGAGACAGGTGTTTATTTATGTATTACTTTTATATCAATTCGTCCATGTTTCTTTGCTATATTCCTTGGTATTTTTATGTTTTGTGTGTGGTTTTGATGTTTGTAGGAGTTTTGGAGCAACTTGCACAAAAATGGAGTAAAACCCTTCATTTTCACCTCTGCTAGTCAACCATCTCTCGGATTTAATTGTATTGATATACAATGAACCCGATGACATATCATATACCGTTGAAAAGCTCTCGAAATCTACTTTTTTGAGAAATTTACGGTTTATGAATCCATTCAGTGTACCGAAAGTTGTAATCAAAACAGTGTGAGAAGTGTAGAAATGTAATTCCACACATCACTGTAGCATGTATAATACGGGACACTGTAGCACATTACTGTAGCAGAGTATTTAAACACATTTTAGGGTTTTATTTCATAATTTTGGAGGGGGGAGAACGTGGAGGAGGCTGCATCTTTGGATTTCTCTCATCTCTTGGAGTTCTTGAAGGAGATTGAAGGCTTGGAAAGAGGAAGAACTACAAATCCTAAGAGATTTCATCAATTTTGCTAAGTTTTCCCTTTCCCTTTCATTTTCTGGAATGTCTCCATATTGTATTGTATTTGTATTCTATCTGAATATGTGTAACTAAATCTGAATTGGGTGAGGGTGATTTCAAAGCCCTTGATATGGATTTTGTGAGTTGATTGTGCAAGGAATTGTTATCCAATTCTCTAATTGAAGTTGCTTGTATTTTCCCATTTTTAATGCTTATGATTGCTTGCTGGATTGTATTTGGGTGGCCAACTGAATATAATCTGGATATTGTCTGTTGCTAGACTAGAATCTTGATCCGTAATTGTCTTGAATTTCTAATCATTAGTAGCAAAATTGTGATCAGAGATTGCAATTGGAGAATATAACCTAAGTTAATAATCCGAGCTTGTGTGTTTATTGCTTAGATCAACCTGTCTTTCTTTTCGTAATGCATCCATTGAATTAAATTTAGAGAGCTTGTTCTAGGTTGTTTAATGGATAGAGATTAAATAAAGAGCCTGTTTTATTTAACAACAAGTAAGGAAAGATTGGGATAACAGAGCTTGTTGTTATCTACGGTTGATAATTTCAATGGTGTAATTGGATGACAATTCTATGATTAATTAGCAAATCCATTATCTTGTGGTAGAGAAGGATCCCTTAACCAGGTTTCTCTCATTGAGTTTTCACTCCAATTAACTTTCTGTTTTGTTATTCTTTACTTGCATTAATATTTCATCTAATTAATCAATCAACAAAACCCCCCTCATTTAGTTTATTGTTGCTTTCAAATAACAATTTCAATTAGAATCAATCCTCGTGGGAACGATATCTTACTTATCACTTTATTACTTGTGCGACTAGTATACTTTGCTAGTTTCGAACGCATCAAGTTTTTGGCGCCGTTGCCGGGGATTGATTTTCTAATCGATTTGTTATTTTGTTTTCATTGTTGATTCATATTTTCTTTGTTTTTCTTTTCTGATTGTTTGTGGTTAGACAACATGGCAGTAAACTTCTATCAATTCAGTAGTGGATTTGAGCCACAAGTACCATGGAGAGTAAATGAGGTAAGCACTCCAAACATTGAACAACAACTTTCTGAGCTAACCTCTCTTGTGGAAAACATGGCTGTAGTAGATATGCAAAATTCTTATGAATGTGGGATATATTCTACGATGGAGCATCCAATCGACATGTATCCAACTTTACAAGAAGAATATATGGAACAAGCCAATGCTATGGGTGGATTTCCAAGACAAACGAGGCAATCGTATGATCCTTTCTCTAGCACTTACAATGCTGGATGGGAAGATCAACATAATTTCAGTTACTGGAATCATCAACCAATCACTCCAAATGTGATACCAAATTGGCCACAAAGTTTCAATCAACCTAGAGTGCAGCAAACATTTCAAATGCAACCACCACCAATGCCACATCCAGCACCGCAACCAGCTTCGCAATACTCAGGTATGTCTCTTGAAGATATTGTTAATGCACTTGCCACTAACACAATGCAATTCCAGCAGGAAACTGGGGCAAGTATCAAAAACCTGATAAATCAAATGGGACAATTGGCTACTAGCATGAGCAAATTCGAGGGCCAAGACTCAGAAAAATTATCTTCTCACACGGTGATCAATCCAGGAGAGAATGTTAGTGCGATAACTTCGCGAGGTGGAGAACAATTAGATGTCCTATCAAAGAAATCACAAACTGATGAAGGAGATGACACCACTTCCACCATGAACAAAACACTGACTTCTCAGGTAAATCCTATAACTCCCATTCCTTCATATGTTTCTCCTCCACTTTTTCCTAGTAGATTTGCAAAATCGAAGGAAGAACAAGAACAAGAAATCCTGGAAACTTCCCACAAAATCAAGGTAAATATACCACTTCTGGATGCTATCGAGCAAGTACCTCATTATACAAAATGTCTCAAGGAGTTATGCACCAGCAAAGAAAAGTTAAAAAGAAATGAGAAAGTAAGTGTGGGGGAAGATGTTTTAGCTGTATTGCAAAGGAAAATTCCTCCAAAGTGCAAAGATCCAGGTACGTTCACATGCCATGCACCATTGGTAAAACCAAGTTTGAAAGAGTTATGTTAGATTTAGAAGCATCTATTAACATCATGCCATATTCTATTTATGCTTCTTTAAATCTTGGACTTTTTGCGGAAAATGGTATTACCATTCAGCTTGCTGATCATTTTAATGCATATCCCAAAAGAGTTGTGGAAGATGTGCTTGTGCAGGTGAATCAATTGGTTTTCCCAGCAAACTTCTTTGTCCTTGAAATAGAGGATGGGACATCTCCTAATCCAACTTCGATTCTGTTACGGAGACCATTCTCGAAAACTGTTAGAACAAAGATTGATATTCATGATGGCACTCTCATCATAGAGTTTGATGGCAAGGTGATATGTTTCAATATTTTTGAGGCAATAAGGTACTCTAGTGACTTACATTCTGTTTTTGCAGTTGACATTGTTGATTCTTTGCCACAAAAATGTTTTGAGTTAACTCGCAAGAATGGATCGGATATAGCTATTAATGAGCACATAGGGACAGAAAATTCTAAGGAGTCAGAAATTTTGATACAAGTGTCCAAAGAAATGGAGGAAGTTGTGGCAAGCTTAGATGAGACCAAAGCAATAACCACAAATAGGTATGATGTTTCGTACATTCAATTTCCTTTATCTAATGAGAAAATTCTTCTTTCTGTGATGACAGCCCCTGCCTTGGGGCTTAAGCTTCTTCCAGATCATTTGAGGTATGGACTCTTGAGTGAGAATGATCCTTTGCCAATTATAATAGAAATGGGCCTTGCACGAATACAAGAAGAGAAACTCGTCCGAATACTTACAGACCACAAAACAGCTATTGGGTGGACGATTGCTAACATCCAAGGCCTAGCCATATGCATGCACCAATTCTTGTTGGAAAAAAGATCCAAGCCTACTAGAGAAGCACAGCAGAGATTGGACCCTGCCATGATGAAACCAACGTCGGGCTGAGGACGTTAAACCAAGCGCTTATTGGGAGGCAACCCAATGTTTTTGAAAAATAAATAAAAAAAAGAAAACAAAAATAAAATAAGGTAATAATGATCGATTTTTGTGTCTCGAGGAGTTCCTTTCGTAGGCCATCAAATTGATCAGGTTTTATCTCTCTTTGCCATCTGTCTTATTTGTTTTTATATTTTTTTACTTGTTTTTGACTTTTGTTTGCTATAGTGTTGTTATCTCTTTTATGTGTCTTTAGTTTCGTTTCTGCTCTTTTCTTTTCCTTTCTTTTGTTCAATTTGATTACTCTGCGCTTTGAGCTCATTTGTGCAGCAGCTTGTGGAAACATCCAAACGGAAGTTGAAGTCTTTCGCCAAAGGTTTGAAACGTGCATATCTTGGAGAAAAACAAACCCGATCGCATTATCGGTAATATCTCTTCTTTTCTCCTCTTCAATGGATGCTGATATCTTTCTATCGAACCTTCGTAAATATTTCCCTTCACTTCCTCAATATGCTGGGTTTAAAATTTATAAAGTACGGATGACTAGACTTTGGGCATTGATGCTCCTAAATGTGCCTGCTGATATCCGATGGCTTATGGAAGCCAAGGTGAGATTGTCCGGTGAGCCGGACATTAATCTCGCAAAATACATGCCTGGTCTAGGAAAGAGATACTACGCCAAGAGGCGAAGAGCGAAAAGGTTACAAGTATGTTATAAATGTGCTAGATGGAATTGTAACCAGACTTGTCGTTCATTAGGTTTTGCGTCCAGGACTAGAGAAGATAAACTTTCATTTATTAAGAATGGTTTGAGTAATGAGTCGCTGGATAATGTTTTGTTAACTCTCGAGTCACATTCTTGTTGACTTGTTCAGCGTGAATTGCTTAATCTATGGACACAATTTCGTGATGAATTGCAGTGTTATAGTCTAGGGAATCTGACTAAAAACGACCTGTTTGCCAGTTTATAAGAAAACTGGATGGGAAGCAAATCCCCGACTCATAGAAGGCGTTTCAGCCGTTACTGGACGTAAAACCAGAGGAAGCTGTGAGCCACAATCACAACTACTTGTATATTTGAATGTGTGTTGTTGTTGTAGAATTTTTTTTCTTGTTTCGTTTGATCTGAGTATCAATGTTGTTTTTGTGTTGTTGTTGTTTGTTGATTTTGTTTGTTTTAATTTCAAGTTTTCTTTTTGACAAATCATATGACTACCCTATGGCATAAGTACACGTGGGAGACAAGTGTGGAGGTTTTGTCAACCTCCACCGAAAGTGGATCTCTATTTTTTATGCTTCACGTGGGAGACAAGTGTGGGGGTTTTGTCAACCCCCGCCGAAAGTGTATCTCCATTTTCCCTGCTTCACGTGGGAGACAAGTGTGTAGGTTTTGTCAAACCTCGCCGAAAGCATATCTCATTTTTTCAAATCTTGGGGCGATAAATCTGCATCGAGCAACCCCCACCAAAAGTGTGTCCCCATGTGTCAAAATTTGAGAGTTTTATGGGTGTATATATACATTCTGCATATTTTCATATGTCATTCCATAACCTATCTTGCAATGGAAAAGCATAATATCTAACGTGTCTTACACAAGATTAGAGCACTTGTAGAAATGGAGAAAACACCAAAACGGCGATTCCGCAATATATGCGTATTTTGCGGATCGCAATTTGGTAAAGATGGAGAGTTTACCACAGCAGCTCTTGATCTTGGTAGGACATTAGCTGCGAGGGGTATTCATTTGATTTATGGAGGGGGTAGTCTTGGGTTAATGGGTGTGTGTCGACAGCTGCATCCTTGGGAGGAAGTAAAGTTCTCGGCATTATCCCTAAACCATTAGCTGTGCGAGATATCATAGGCAACACAATGGGGGAAGAGTTACAGGTCTCTAGCATGCATGAGCGTATTGCACATATGATTGTTAAGTCCGATGCATTTATAGCTTTGCCTGGTGGTTAGGGTACATTAGAGGAGATATTTCAAATCACCTCTTGGGCACAGCTAAACATCCATCGGAAACCCATTGGTTTGTTAAATGTTAATAATTTTTTTGATGGTTTGTTGTCCTTTCTTGATCAAGCTGTAGAAAAAAAATTTCATCTCACCGTCAGCAAGGCAAATGCTGGTTACAGCTTCAACTGCAGGAGAGTTAATTGACAAACTACAAGAATTCGTCTATTCACCTGATCCAACAATGGCTCGGATAAATTGGTTTGGAGAAGACAACAAAAGGCGTCAACTGGATTTAACCCTCCATCTGTAATCTCTATTTGCTGGTTTGCTTCGTTTTTGTTTGCTTTCTTTTTAGTGTGTTTATTTGAGATTTTTCATATCATTTCTTTTGAGTTTTTTCAGGTTATTTCTTTAGTCCCAGGTAATATTTTCTAATCTCGGTTTTTAGAGTGGTGGCTTAAAAAGTTCAAGTTCTCTTGAAACGCATTCTGGATTTCTTTAATCCATAATGGCTGAATCAGGAGACTAACTTCTAAACTTTTTAGACCCATTCTAACTGACTTGTTTGTGTTTGTTGATTTGTTGGACTTTATTATTCTCTGAGTAAGTTTAGTTTTATGTAATTTCGAGTTGTTGTGTGTTTTTGTCTTTATCAGTTTCGATTCGAAAAAAAAAAACAACATTGTGGAAAAACCTGAGAATGGCAGAATATGGGGTTTTCTTAACTCTTGAAACGCATTCTCTCTCAATAAATCTGTAGTTTGTTTATTTCATGTTGTTTGAAGTGTCTTGTATCTTGTTTTGTTCTTTCATATAAAGGTATATAGGCTGAAAACCTTAAGTCTGCGGGCTACTGGTCCTAAGGATTGTTGAAATATACAATCTTGACTCAGGTGTAACAACGCCACGTACCTCTTTTCTGGCATTTTGTGGGTCGATGATAAGATAATGATTGAATTAAGAATAACTCTTGGAAAATGATAAATGATGCATGGATCTGTGTTCTTGAAATGTTTATTGGTTTTCGCTTTGCTTTTGATTCCTTGTGCAACATTGAGCACTGAGATATTATCACTGAGTTATTTGTTCACTTAGAGAAAGTTTATGTAATTTAAATATTTCTTCAGATTTCAATGAATTCTAGAACTTGTTTGATGGTCACTCGAGGCGAAATCCTAGACTGTGCAATATTGGGGAAATGATTTAGGCCATCTTTGGACCGTTGAGCCTTAATAGCCAACCTTGACTGAAATTGATCCCTAGTTACCCCTTTGAGCCTCTGTAAGCCTTTTTCTTTGTTAACTCACTAAAAGATTTCCTAACCTCAAATGAATTTATTCCAAACAGTTTATCCCTTACCTATGAGCATGTAGATCATTCACAATTAACTTCTGAGCTATGTTCTGGTTTTGGGAAGTTAGATGAGGTTGGGATGTGTCATGAGCAATGCAAGTGAGTTCTATTATGTTTGTAAAAAAAACGAAAAAAAAAAGAGCCAATCTGTACTTATCGTCCACGTAGTTACACATTGAGGACAATGTGTTGTTTAAGTGTGGGGGAGGGGAAGTGTAATAAAAAAAAGGAAAAAAAGAAAAAAAATAGAACAGAAGAAGAAGAATAAGAGATCTATACCCTTAAGTGTTCTTAAAAAGAATGAAACAACAAAGTGTGGGGGTGTAGTTTTCTTTTGTTTTCTACGAAAAAAAAAAAGATTGAGTGTTCTAAATAAGTTTGAGGGAGTAACCTGGTGAATTGAAATAAGTTGTGTTATAAGGGTTGAGCTCCACGTAATCTTGAATGATTTATGTGTTTGTGGGTGGTTTGAGCCAAATTATTATCCTTATCATACCTTCACCTAAGCCAAACGTTACAAGCTTAATAAAGTCCTACTTGATCCTTGGTGTTGTGCGTGTCTACATTAGTGGAGAGTGACTTGAAAAGCAGGCCTATGGAGTTCATTTATACACACATCTTCAATATTAAATATGATTCATTTTATGCATAAACTCATCCGGGTTACAAGTGATTAGGTGAGAATGGCTCTACACACACACACTTGAGGAATTGAAGTGAAGCGAAACTAATTTTTGAGATAAAATTCTTGATCAAGGGCATTATTTTGAAGTATTCCTTGGGTTATAATTAAGTACAATCTTTGAGGCCTATTTGCAAGTTGAAGCATTTGTGTGTTTTAATTTTTCTTTGATTCTGTTTCGGTTTAGTTTTGTTTCGTATCATTTTAGTTGCTCGAGGACTAGCAAAGTCTAAGGGTGGGGGAATTTGATAGGTGTCTATTTATGTATTACTTTTATATCAATTCGTCCATGTTTCTTTGCTATATTCCTTGGTATTGTTATGTTTTTGTGTGGTTTTGATGTTTGTAGGAGTTTTGGAGCAACTTGCACAAAAATGGAGTAAAACCCTTCATTTTCACCTCTGCTAGTCAACAATCTTCTCGGATTTAATTGTATTGATATACAATGAACCCGATGACATATCATATACCGTTGAAAAGCTCTCGAAGTCTACTTTTTGGAGAAATTTACGGTTTATGAATCCATTCAGTGGACCGAAAGTTGTAATCAAAACAGTGTAAGAAGTGTAGAAATGTAATTCCACACATCACTGTAACATGTATAATACTGGACACTGTAGCACGTTACTGTAGCAGAGTATTTAAACACATTTTAGGGTTTTATTTCATAACTTGGAGGGGGGAGAACGTGGTGGAGGCTGAAGCTCTGGAATTCTTTCATCTCTTGGAGTTCTTGAAGGAGAAAGGAAGCTTGGAAAGGGGAAGAACTACAATCCAAAGAGAATTACATCAAATTTGCTAAGTTTTTCCATTCCCTTTCATTTTCTGGAATGTCTCCATGTTGTATTGTATTTACCACGTTCTTAAACATGTGTAACTGAATCTGAATTGGGTGAGGGTGATTTCAAAGCCCCTGATATGGTTTTTGTAAGTTGATTGTGCAAGAAGTTGTTATCCAATTCTCTAATTGAAGTTGCTTGTATTTTCCCATGTCTAATGCTTATGATTGCTTGCTGGATTGTATTTGGGTGGCCCACTGAATATAATCTGGATATTGTCTATTGCTAGACTAGAAATCTTGATCCGTAATTGTCTTGAATTTCTAATCATTAGTAGCAAAATTGTGATCAGAGATTGCAATTGGAGAATATAACCTAAGTTAAATAATCCGAGCTTGTGTGTTTATTGCTTAGATCAACCTGTCTTTCTTTTCATAATGCATCATTGAATTAAATTTAGAGAGCTTGTTCTGGGTTGTTTAATGGATAGAAATTAAGTAAAGAGCCTATTTTATTTAACAACAAAGTAAGGAAAGATTGGGATAACAGAGCTTGTTGTTATCTACGGTTGATAACTTCAATGCTGTAATTGGATGGCAATTCTACGATTAATTCGCAAATCCATATCTTGTGGTAGAGAAGGATCCCTTAACCAGCTTTCTCCCATTGATTTTTCATTCAAATTTACTTTCTGTTTTGTTATTCTTTACTTGCATTCTTATTTCATTTAGTAAAGCATTCAACAAAAACCCCCCTGTTTAGTTTATTGTTGCTGGAAATAACAAATTCAATTAGAATCAATCCTCGTGGGAACGATATCTTACTTATCACTTTATTACTTGTGCGACTATTATACTTGCTAGTTTCAAACGCATCAAACACACATTCAAATATACAAGTAGTTGTGATTGTGGCTCACATCTTCCTCTGGTTTTACGTCCAGAGATGTGTATAAGAGACAGGTATATAACGTGTCATCGGGTTCATTGTATATCAATACAATTAAATCCGAGAAGATCACTGACTAGCAGAGGTGAAAATGAAGGGTTTTACTCCATTTTTGTGCAAGTTGCTCCAAAACTCCTGCAAACATCAAAACACACAAAAACATAAAAATACCACGGAATATAGCAAAGAACATGGACGAATTGATATAAAAGTAATACATAAATAGACACCTATCAAATTCCCCCACACTTAGACTTTGTTAGTCCTCGAGCAACTAAAATGATACGAAACAAAACTAAACCGAAACAGAATCAGAGAAAAATTAAAACACAACAATGCTTCAACTTGTAAATAGGCCTCAAAGATTGTACTTAATTATAACCCAAGGAATACTTCAAAATAATGAACTTGATCAAGAATTTTATCTCAAAAATTAGTTTCGTTTCACTTCAATTCCTCAAGTGTGTGTGTGTGTGTAGAGCCATTCTCACCTAATCACTTGTAACCCGGATGAGTTTATGCATAAAAATGAATCATATTTAATATTGAAGATGTGTGTATAAATGAACTCCATAGGCCTGCTTTTCAAGTCACTCTCCACTAATGTAGACATGCACAACACCGAGGATCAAGTAGGACTTTATAAGCTTGTAACGTTTGGCTTGGGTGAAGGTATGATAAAGGATAATAATTTGGCTCAAATCACCCACAAACACATAAATCATTTAAGACTATGTAGAGCTCAACCCTATAACACAACATTTCAATTCACCAGGTTACTCCCCCATACTTATTTAGAACACTCAATTTTTTTTTTTTTTTTTGCAGAAAACAAAAGAAAACTACACCCCCACACTTTGTTGTTTCATTCTTTTCAAGAACACGTAAGGGTATAGATCCTCTATTCTCTTCTTTGTTCTCTTTTTTTTTTTTTTGTTCTTGGTTTCTTTTGTTCTTTTTCTTTTTTTTATTACACTTTCCCTAATTCCCACCACACTTAGACTTGCTAGTCCTCGAGCAACTACGACAATATGAAATAAAACTAAACCGAAACAGAATCAACAAAAAAATTAAAACACACAAATGCTTCATCTTGCAAATAGGCCTAAAAGATTGTACGTAATTATAACCAAGGAAAACTTCAAAATAATGCACTTGATCAAGAATTTTATCCGAAAGATTAGTTTCGCTTCACTTCAATACTTCAAGTGTGTGTGTGTAGAGCCATTCTCACCTAATCACTTGTAACCCGGATGAGTTTATTCATAAAAATGAATCATATTTAATATTGAAGATGTGTGTATAAATGAACTCCATAGGCCTGCTTTTCAAGTCACTCTCCACTAATGTAGACATGCACAACACCAAGGATCAAGTAGGACTTTATTAAGCTTGTAACGTTTGGCTTGGGTGAAGGTATGGTAAAGGATAATAATTTGGCTCAAATCACCCACAAACACATAAATCATTCAAGACTATGTAGAGCTCAACCCTATAAAACAACTTTATTTCAATTCACCAAGTTACTCCCCCAAACTTATTTAGAACACTCAATCTTTTTTTTTCTTTTGCAGAAAACAAAAGAAAACTACACCCCCACACTTGTTGTTTCATTCTTTTTAAGAACACTTAAGGGTATAGATCTCTTATTCTTATTCTTTTCTTCTTTTTTTTCTTTTTTTTCTTTTTTTTCTTTTTTTTATTACACTTCCCCTCCCCCACACTTAAACAACACATTATCCTCAATGTGTAAATACGTGGACGATAAGTACAGATTGGCTTTTTTTTTTTTTTACCAACACAATAGGACTCACTTGCATTGCTCACGACACATCCCAACCTCCTCTAACTTCCCAAAACCAGAACATAGCTCAGAATTTAATTATGAATGATCTACATGCTCATAGGTAAAGGATAAACTGTTTGGAACAAATTCATTTGAGGTTAGGAAATCTTTTAGTGAGTTAACAATGAAAAAGGCTTACAAAGGCTCAAAGGGGTAACTAGGGATCAATTTCAGTCGAGGTTGGCTCTGTCTCTTATACACATCTAGATGTGTATAAGAGACAGGCCTAAATCATTTCCCCAATGTTGCACAGCCTAGGATTTCGCCTTGAGTGACCATCAAACAAGTTCTAGAATTCATTGAAATCTGAAGAAACATTTAAATTACATAAACTTTCTGATACCGGATCTTCGAGATATGGCTCTGATACCAAATCTGATACCGGACTGCTGGATTATTATAGATGAGGATAGGATCTTCAAGTTGATTATCAACTCAACCAATGGCTGGAACAAATAAAATGGAACTTAACAAACACTCTTTGAAAGGGATAACAAGCTCAGCACCAAAGTAAACACCAATGGGATACAGATAATTCACCACCCAAGGATGTAAAACAAGGATACAGGGCTTAAAGGGATAACAAGCTCAACACCAAAGTAAACACCAATGGGATACAGATAATGCACCACCCAAGGATGTAAACCAAGGATACAGGGCTTAAACTAACTCACCACTCTATGGAATCCACCAAGAGATACAGAGTTAAGGAGAAATCAGTATAAACACTGAAATTTCACTCAAATTCGAATTCTAAACTTC
>SNVD02001079.1:0-14501 GCA_013180625.2 Boswellia sacra | reverse complement strand
ATGCTTCACGTGGGAGACAAGTGTGGCGATTTTGTCAAACCCCACCGAAATTGTATTTCCATTTTTCATGCTTCACGTGGGAGACAAGTGTGTAGGTTTTGTCAAAACCCACCGAAAGCATATCTCCTTTTTTCAAATCTTGGGGCGATAAATCTGCATCGAGCAACCCCCACCGAAAGTATGTCCCCGTGTGTCAAATTTGAGACTTTTACGTGTGTATATATCCATTCTGTATATTTTCAAAGGTCATTCTATAACCTGTCTTGCACTTGAAAAGCATATTACCTAACTTGCATCAGTGTCTTACACAAAGTTAGAGCATTTTTAGAAATGGAGAAAACACCAATTCGGCGATTCCAAAATATATGCGTATTTTGTGGATCGCAATTTGGTAAAGATGGTGAGTTTACAACAGCAGCTCTTGATCTTGGGAGGACATTAGCTGCGAGGGGTATTCATTTGATTTATGGAGGGGGTAGTCTTGGGTTAATGGGGTTTGTGTCGACAGCTGCATCCTTGGGAGGAAGTAAAGTTCTCGGCATTATCCCTAAACCATTAGCTGTGCGAGATATCGTAGGCAACACAATCGGGGAAGAGTTACAAGTCTCTAGCATGCATGAGCTTATTGCACATATGATTGTTAAGTCCGATGCATTTATAGCTTTACCCGGTGGTTATGGCACATTAGAGGAGATATTTCAAATCACCTCTTTGGCACAGCTAAACATCCATCGGAAACCCATTGGTTTGTTAAATGTCAATAATTTTTTTGATGGTTTGTTGTCTTTTCTTGATCAAGCTGTAGAAAAAATTTTATCTCACCATCAGCGAGGCAAATCCTTGTTACAGCTTCAACGGCAGGGGAGTTAATTGACAAACTACAAGAATTCGTCTATTCGCCTGATCCAACAACATCTCGGATTGATTGGTTTGGAGAAGGCAATAAGAGGCGTAAACTGGATTTAACGCTCCATCTGTAATCTCTATCTGCTGGTTTGCTTTGTTTTCGTTTGCTTTCTTTTTATTGTGTTTATTTGAGTTGAGTTTTTTTTCAGGTTGTTTCTTTCGTCCCAGGTAATATTTTCTAATCTTGATTTTTAGAGTGGTGGCTTAAAAAGTTTAAGTCCTCTTGAAACGCATTCTGGATCTCTTTAATCCAGAACGGCTGAATAAGGAGGCTAACCTTTAAACTTTTTAGACCCATTCTAACTGACTTGTTTTTATTTGCTGGTTTGTTGGACTTTGTTATTTTATGAGTAAGTTTGTTTTATGTAATTTAGAGTTGTTATGTGTTGTCTTTATTAGTTTCGATTCAAAAAGAGAAATTTGTGGAAAACAACTTGAGAATGGCAGAATATGGGGTTTCTTGAACCCTTGAAACGCATTCTCTCTGAATAAATCTGTAGTTTGTTTATTTCATGTTGTTTGAAGTGTCTTGTATCTTGTTTTGTTCTTTCATAATAAAGGTATATAGGCTGGAAACCTTAAGTCTGCGGGCTACTGGTCCTAAGGATTGTTGAAATATACAATCTTGACTCAGGTGTAACAACGCCACGTACCTCTTCTCTTGCATTTTATGGGCCAATGATAAGGCAATGATTGAATTGAGAATAACTCTTGGGAAAATGATAAATGATGCATAGATCTGTGTGCTTGAAATGTTAATTAGCTTTTGCTTTACCTTTGATTCCTTGCACAAAATTGAGCACCGAGCCATTATCACTGAGTTATTTGTTTACTTAGAGAAAGTTTATGTAATTTAAGTGTTTCTTCAGATTTTAATTAATTCTAGAACTTGTTTGATGGTCACTCGAGGCGAAATCCTAGACTGTGCAACATTAGGGAAATGATTTAGGCCATCTTTGGACCGTTTGAGCCTTAAGAGCCAACCTTGACTAAAATTGATCCCTAGTTACCCCTTTGAGCCTCTGTAAACCTTTTTCTTTGTTAACTTACTAAAAGATTTCCTAACCTTAATTGAATTTGTTCCAAACAGTTTATCCCTTACCTATGAGCATGTAAATCATTCGCAATTATATTTTGAGCTATGTTCTGGTTTTGGGAAGTTAGAGGAGGTTGGATTGTGCCATGAGCAATGCAAGTGAGTTTTATTACGTTTGTAAAAAAAAAAAAAAAGAGAAAAAAATCTGTACTTATCTTCCACGTACTTAAACATTGAGGACAATGTATTGTTTAAGTGTGGGGGAGTGGAATTGTAGTTAAAAAAAAAGAAAAAAAAAAGAAAAAAAAGAGTTCTATACCCTTGGGTGTTCTTAAAAAGAATGAAACAACAAAGTGTGGGGGTGTAGTTTCTTTTGTTTTCTACAAAAAAAAAAAAAAAAGAAGAAGAAGAGAAAGAAAAAAAAAAGAAGATTGAGTGTTCTAAATAAGTTTGGGGGAGTAACCTGGTGAATTAAAATAAAGTTGTGTTATAGGGGTGAGCTCTACATAATCTTGAATGATTTATGTGTTTGTGGGTGATTTGAGCCAAATTATTATCCTTGATCATACCTTCACCCAAGCCAAACGTTACAAGCTTAATAAAGTCCTACTTGATCCTTGGTGTTGTGCATGTCTACATTAGTGGAGAGTGACTTGAAAAGCAGGCCTATGGAGTTCATTTATACACACATCTTCACTATTAAATATGATTCATTTTTATGCATAAACTCATCCGGGTTACAAGTGATTAGGTGAGAATGGCTCTACACACACACACTTGAGGAATTGAAGTGAAGCGAAACTAATCTTTGAGATGAAATTCTTGATCAAGTGCATTATTTTGAAGTTTTCCTTGGGTTATAATTAAGTACAATCTTTGAGGCCTATTTGCAAGTTGAAGCATTTGTGTGTTTTAATTTTTCTTTGATTCTGTTTCGGTTTACATATAGTTGGTTCCCACGTGAAAATGAAGCTTGCCTTGGGGCTATAGAAGTCTTAGTCTACTCTTCTTCCTTTATTGTAGCAAACTCCTAGCTATGAAATGTATGTTGGTAGGCGCTCATATAATTCTTATGCCTAGCATCTTGTAGGTTATTGAATATCTGACTAGCTCCCCAACCCTTATGGAATGCTGAAAGCATCAATTCCTTCTAGAAAGCATCAAGAGCAGTCACTTTAGAATGGAATCTCTCCAGGGATTGTCAATCACTTCTCATTTTTCATGTTGTTTGATGTTAAGCAAAGAGTCCAATAGTTGATGAATAGGCTAGGCAACTTTAAAGTGTATGGCAAACTACTCACACAACTAGCAAAATAAAGTTGTGGAATAAGAGGACAACACCTTAAAACATTTTCAAGCAAGTCCCGTCAAAGTTAAAGTGAAAGCACGGCACAACATCTTATTTGTAAGGTTAAATGGCTCTATAATACCCAAAAAAATTTTCAAAATGCTCAATAAGATCACGCTTACTATGATATAGTTGTGAATTTTGAATGTTGAAATTGGGTGGGAATTACATAGTCGTGATCTCTTTAACGAAAGGAGATGTTAAAGATAAATTGGTGATTGCCAAGTATCTTCTTGTTTCCACCATGTGCCAAAGGTTGTCGACTTTTGCCTGCAAAGCCTACAGATTACATTACTAAGGTATCATCCTTGGTTGTAAAATTCATCTTCCCCTTACTTGAGAAGATTGAGCAGTCTCGTCTCCATTCGGCTCCCACATTTTGTCATATTCTTTAGTCCAACTAGATGTCCTATATGCTGACCAGACATATTTTCAAAAAGAGTTGTCTTAATGTCGGAACTACCAGTGATCTTGGTGAAAACACTCCTCTGAGTACGACCAAACTCTTATATTTTGCTATCCTCTTAATGAGATCGAGAATGAAACTGGCTGTCTAACTTATTCCTCAAATCTTCTGGTTCAAGTTAGGTATGAGAGCTAAAGGTGTGACAATGCAAGGACTACTTCTTTTTGAAAACAAGCTTAGTTTTAGGAGGTCGACTCTTGAATAGGATGCTTTCGTAACCAGGTTTCCCTTCCTAGGAGTCTTGGGCGACAGTGGCAACTGAACACCAATACTGTATTCCCAGCCACAAGAATGGGACTTTGAGATTCTGACTTATAAAAGGTGGTGCAAGAGAACTAGCAGCTAGAGGCAACTAAAGTTAAACTAAAAAGGGAATGCTAGTGCCTTTTGGTTACTTTGATTTTTGTACATGTATTAGCTCACAGATTAGATCTTGTAAGTCCTCTAGAGTAGCTGTCCACGGGTTAAAGAGGACTAGAAACAGTAAGCTAGGAAACCTCTTTCCCACTAGTAGGGGGTGTTTTTACATTTTGAAATGTTGGTCTCCATGTTTGTTAAGAAAAGACAATATAGAAAACACCAATAAGTGACTGCATTAAGTTGGGATCTTAATCTCCGAGATTGCCTTCTGGTTATTGGCTATATATAGCTGACCTACTCCTCAAACTCATTCCAAGCAATAGAGAATCTATAAGATAGAAAAGAACATCAAGGGAAGCCAACGCTCCCTGGCATAAGTCCTCCGATGCTCAAGTTAGCATTACTCATTGTAATAACCAAGTAAGAAAATACAAAGGAGAGCAAGTTGTGCGAATGGAATAAAACCAAGAGACATGTTTAAGGAAGGTTGACAGTTGGGAAAAATAGAAGTAAACAGTTGAACCTTGCCTTTCAAGATGACACATGGTCTCCAAAAAGGATCCCTAGTGTCAAGGGTAAAGGAGACGACTGCCTAGGCTAATGTGAAAAAGATTTGACCACCTTGTCTAAACCCTAATCAAAGCTTTTATACTTCTTACTTCACAAGTGTGAACGATCTGGGTCGCTCATCACAACTGGATGGGTTTCTTCTTCTCCAAGCTATACCTATTATGTAGTTGAATTCTTGACGGACATGTGGAGGAGGGGACTATCTTGCTGACACCTACAGATTTTTGCTGCTTCGACAGACATGTGGTCGAAGAGGACCACACCCTTTTCAAGAGATGTGCCTGCTATTATAATATAGTTCCCTTTTTTGGCATCCTGTGCTTGGTTGGTCATGTGAAGGTTAGTAGTACAAGCTATTTGACCGACTCTCTAGTACTTTGTGCTACTCATACTTAGGAATACGAGGAGAACACAAGTGTAGGTTTCCAAGGTGATGCAGTCCATGCAGCCTCTCGAGGGTATTTGAATCTTTTCTTTGGAAGTGCAATATTTTCCCTTTATAGGAAACAAAAACGAATTCATTGTCAAACTCAGTTAAGCACTTGATTGAATAATTTAAACCACGACATGCCTAGTTTTATAAATATTGTTTCTCATATTACTATTATAGGTAATATTTATTTTATAAGCAGTTATAGTATGATTACCTACATATTTTTATTTGTTGACAGTTATGAGTACTTTTTTTCATCATTCACTCTAAATTTAAAATTTCGAGCAATTTAGTACATGTGTAATCTTTTTGTATGTAGTTTGATACATATTACTAATTCTACATATAAATGTCATGGCGGTTTGTGCATTCGATGTTGGTCATACAAAAAAAGTCGTGTTTAAATCACATTATGCACTTAATTAATAGGCAAATCACACAAACCACCTCTATGTGTTGGCTTAATTACATACATATTCACTGTTTGTCATTTTTTATCATCGCCTACCCTTGGCTTTTTGAAAATACATCATGGACCACCTTTCTGTTAGATTTGCTGTTAAATATGTGCAAATAAGTTGAATATTGAGGGTTATTATGGTCATTTAACAATAAAATATATAAAGTAAACTAAAATTTGCAAATGTTATGATTCAAACCCGGGCTTAAAAGATGAAAATTTTAAGTTCACTCTACCACAAACCTAAAGAAATTATTTGATTTTGAAGAACACAATTAATATTTAACGTTAATCTAAGCCATAACAACCCAAAAAAAAAAAACTTTTCTCCTCCTCCTACAACCTCAGACCTCACATGGCATTTCCAAAAAACCAAAATTTTTCACAAAAAAAAAATATTAATCAAGCAAAACAAACATTTATAACATCATCAATTACTTGTATTTTTTAGTTTTCAATACCATTCAGCAAACTAAAATCTATTTTTTTTCTTTTCTTGCTTTCTTCTCCCTCTATTATTGAATAGATGCCAAAAAATCACTGACCGACCCACGCACATAGCCAGCAATTGTAATTTTATTTTTTTGGTAAATCTTCCAATTTGTAATCTTCTTTGTCCTCACTCTCCAGATAATTCTCATCCTCATGTTGGTAGTTGAACGAAAAAAAATTGGCGTTTTCGTTGCTGAAGGTTGTGTTGTTAGAGAGAGATCGTGGGAGGAGGTGTTGTTGGCAGAGGGAGGGGGAGATTTGCTGGCAATGGCTTCACTGTCATTAGAAACTTCTCCTCCCACGACACTGCCCACCAACACCACCATTTTGCCATCTTTTTCGAAAACCACCAATAATATCATTTCTAGTTTAGGATTTGTTTTGAGTTTGAGATAATTTTTCGAGTTTTTTGTTCGGTGAGAAAGAAAAGAAAATGGGTCTGTAAATATAATTCCATCATTCTATTTTTATTTTTGTTTATTTAGTTAAATTGATGCTCTGATTTTGAGAGATATAAAAATTTAAATACGAATTGATGCTCTAATTGGTGAGATCGTTGATTTGTAAATCGGCGAAGGAGGTGGCGTTGTTGTTTTTTTTTTTAAGTTTAATTCCTTAAAATCATTATAAAATAAATAATAAACTTTGTGCATATAAAATTCAAGTAAATAGTTGGCTTAGTGGTATGTATGAAATTGTTTTCTTGAATGGCATGGGTTTGAATTGCACGAACTTGAATTTTCAAAAAAAAAATTTGAAGGATATTTTGATAATTGCATTGATTTTGGATGAAAAAGTTACATCATCTAATGAATAATCTAACAAAACGGTGGTCCGTACTGAATTTTCAAAAAGTGAGGGGTAAACGATAATAAAAAATGACAAACAGTGAATATATATTTAATTAAGTTGAAAACCATAGGTGGTTTATGTGATTTTCCCCTTAATTAAATAATTATATATGTGTGTGTGTGTGTGTGTGTGTGTGTGTGTGTGTGTGTGTGTGTCATGAGCTTAAAGGTTTGCGCAGCATGCTTGTGCGGTACTTAGACAACTTGAACTCGAAAGTTGCTAAGTAAACCTTGATGCTTCCCTTCTCACTCAAGGAGAAGATCGGACCGTTGAGCTAAGAGCTTTGTAGGTAAGAAGAGAAGAGATGGAAGATTAGAGACAATTGTTGCTGAATGAGAAAGCTTTGAATTACAAAAGAATTCTTGCTTACAATTTGCTTGAATGTTTGGATTTGCTTGGATGATTTACAAATGAGCATTGGAAGGGTTTTTATAGTGTACCACCTCTCAAATGAATGGTTAAAATCTAATGCATCTAAGGATCCTAATTCACTATCTAGAATCATCTACTAAATATTTACAAGATCTACTAAATTATCTAGATATGTACAAGAGAGTATTCTAGAAACTTGGCTTGCTAGAGAATTTTAGAAGATGGGCTTGGGCTTGCAAGCTTTCTAAAAGCTAGGCCAAGCCTTTATGCATATTTGGGCTACTCTAACAAGCAAATTGGGTGGGTCGTAACATCCTCCCCCACCTAATTCTACAACGTCCTCGGCGCGCTCTCATCCTTGTAGCATTGGATGTGCTCGCCAAATTGCTACAAGGTGTCTTCGCATTCCCAACTTGCCTCACTATCCAGAAGGTTTTTCCACTTTACTAAGTATTCAGTGTGTGGTGGAACTCCTCTCCTTCGTATCACACGTTCTACAAGGATGCATTCCACGTCCTTATCAAATGCGGCGACGATGGTTGTGGGTGCTCTTTTGGATTCACTTCTTGTAGGATCTTCCTTGTCCTCATGATAGGGCTTGAAGAAACTCACATGGAAGACCAGATAGATCTTAAGCTTAGGTGGCAATCGGACTTTGTAGATGACTTCACCCACTCGCTTGACAATAAGGAAGGGACCTTCGTATTTTCGTACCAACCCCTTGTGCACTTTACAAAGTGACTTGAATTGTTGGGGTAGTAGTTTGATAAGCACCAAGTCCCCCTCTTGAAATGCAAGGTGTCATCTCTTAGTGTCTGCCTATTTCTTCATTTTCTTGGCGGCTTTGTCTAAGCATGCTCGCTTGATGTCAACTTGTTCATGCCATTCGTTTATGAGCTTGTAAGCCGCTGGACTCTTCCCTCCATAGGTTAAGGCTATGGCATGTGGAGTCATAGGTTGTTGTCTCTTCACAATCCCAAATGGACTCTTACTCATTGCCTCACTCCTTTTGAGATTATATGAGAATTGGGCAATGTCTAGCAACTTTGCCCAATCATGTTGATGAGCACTCACATAATGCCTTAAGTATAGCTCAAGTAAGGCATTGATGCGCTCGGTTTGCCCATCGATTTGGGGATGGAAACTTATTGAGAAGCTCAAGTCGGTCCCCAACATTTTGACGAGCTCTCCCCAAAAACGTCCCATGAGACGAGAATCGTGGTCACTTATAATGTTTTATGAAACTCCCCGAAGTTTCACTACGTACTTGAGGAACGCTCGAGCGACTTCATCCGTGGTGCAATCCGCGAAGACAGGAATGAAGGTGGCATATTTGCTAAATTGATCGACTGCCACCATTATGCTTCCATATCCCTCGGATTTCGGTAAGGCCACAATGAAGTCCATTGAGACGCTTTGCCACGGCCTTTCTACAATGGGTAGGGTTTCTAGCAAACCCGCAGGGCATTGGTGTTCAACCTTGTCTTGTTGGCATATAAGACAAGTCCTCATATAGCCCTCCACGTCATCCCTCATTTAAGGCCAATAGTAGGAATCTTGCATGAGTGCAATGGTTCGTGCCATACCTGTGACCAGCCCACTTGTAATCATGGCACTCCTTGATGATCTCCTTCCACAAGTTCCCATATCTTGGCATGAAGAGGCAACTCCCGGTTATGAGGAGTAGGCCTTCGTCAAGCCAAAAGCGTCGTGTCTTCCCCTCACTTGCCAATTTCAAGAGATTCTTGGCTATAGGGTCGTGCTCTAGGCCTTGTTTGAGGCAGTTGATGAGCACACTTTATGGATGACTCATGCATAAAGTGGCAAGTTTTACCTTGTGACTTAGGGTGTCGGCCACTACGTTTGCCTTACCCGCTATATACTCGAGCCTATAGTCAAACTCGGCCAAGAGGTCTTGCCATCGTGCTTGTTTGGGGCTCAGCTTCTTTTGCGTTTGAAAATAACTTGTGGTCACATTGTTGGTCTTGATGACAAAGTATGAGCCAAACAAGTAGTGTCGCTAAACCTACCAGCAATGAATGATGGCAGTTATTTCCTTCTCTTGGACCGTGTATTGTCGCTCTGTGTCATTGAGCTTACGGCTCTCGTACACAATGGGGTACCCTTCTTGCATGAGAACTCCCCCTATAGCAAAGTCGGAGGCGTCCGTGTGCATCTCGAATGGCTTAGTGTGGTCGGGTAGAGCCAACACCAGTTCTTAACGTATTACCTTCTTCAACTCTTCGAAGGCATGTTGGCACTCTTTGAACCAATGTCATGTGCGATTCTTCTTGAAAAGATCCGTGAGTGGGGCGGCTTTGGGTGAGTAGCCCTTGATAAACGCCGATAGTAGTTAACCAGCCCAAGGAAAGATCTTAGTTCTGGTACCTTAGTTGAAGGCTCCCATTCTCGAATGGCCTTCACCTTCACTTGGTTCATTGTAAGTTTCCCATCCCGTGTGAAAATGAGCATTTTCCCTTCTTCACATAGAGTTCATTGTCATGAAGAACATGAAAGACTTGTTGAAGATGTTCACAAGTACTCACATTTTCATTGTAAGTTCATTTGCATTATTACATTTGAAGATAAAAATGTAAGAAGATTTGAATAATTACTTAAAATTATTAGTTTATGGTCGGAATCTTTTGACATAATTTTTTTTGAGACAATATCAATAAGTACTCATGAGTTTTAACTTAATTTTCTCAGAGTACAATTATACATTTTTAATCAATAACACCCCTAAACTTACGTAAAATTCGTCATCTAACTTTTTTCATTAGGATTTAGACTGACGAACGGGGGTAATATAGAACTTTCATAACAAAAAAAATAAAATTCCAATTCAAAATTTCTATATTAATTAATAAAAAATAAACTAAAAAAAGGAAAATTACAAATCAAGCCAAATCCCCTCCTTCTAAACGACGACGTTTCCCTCTTCCCCGCCCTAATATTCATATTTTCCAGCTTCTTATCAAATATTCTCCGGAACCATCCCTTTCTCCGTCAATACCTGTTCTCCCGACCCTACCCCTTTACTCGACACACCGCACGTAGCTGCAGAATCGGCCTTCGCCTCGGCCTCTCGCGCTCCATACTCTCCTCTCTCTTTCTCCCCCAAAACATATGCATTATTAACTGCACATCACAATTGCCACTACCTCATCTACACACTACCAGCAAAACTACCACTAATCCATACCTTAATACAAACCCTTAAAGCCATACCCACTAGCCACAGAACCCAATATACAAACCCACGCTCTAACGAAAAGTCATACCCAACAACCACGAAACCCATTTTAACATGCCCACTATCCACTATAATGATAATATGTAATCAAAGACAACGAATCTTGTCTCGATGCTCAACCTCTCTAGATGCCTTCACACTTCTCTTCCTTTCTCCTTCACTTGGCAATTCCCTCATCTAATCAAAGGTTTGAACTATGAACTTTGATTGTTTCAATTAATTTAGGTTTCTATAGCATTTATAACCGTACATCAATTTCATGTTGTTGAAAATATCTAGAGGAAGAGAGAAGATGAAGTGAAGTGGTGTTGGAAGGATGATCTAGAGGGAAAGAGAACGAGAGGCGAAGTGGTGGTGGAATGATGATCCAGAGGGAGAGAGAACGACTCTAGGGGGTTTAGTTTTTTTTATTTTTATTTTATTTTTTCTTATTTATTAAATTTATTTTAATTATTTTTTAAGGATGAAAATGTCTTTCTAAATTTCTATTAGTAGAAAATTTAATCGAGTTTGTTAGATGATGATTTTAATAAAAGTTTAGGAATGCATTGATTAAAAATACATAATTATTCTTTGAGTGAAATTAAGTTAAAATTCGACAAAACTTATAGATATTGTCCTAATTTTTTTAACTCAAAATTAGATAAAAGTTTCTAATAATTGATTTATATAATCAAATAATGAGATGGTTAATGAATTTCAGAATTAAATGCTATTTTTTAATATTCAATCTTAATTATTAATTATTGGATTATGTATAATCAATTGTTATAAATTCGTCTCAAGGCTTTATGTCCAAAATTTGTATTAAGATCCTCAACCCTATTATTATACACATCATAAGTGTATGAAACCGTTCTGCAAATTACCATTCTGCAAATTAAAGCAATGACCAAATAATATGCACCTGAACCCAAGGGTTTGGAGGGACAGTAAAACTGCGGATGAGCAACAGCCTTGAGAAAATCCCTCCAAAAGAACACCTTCTCAACTGAAGTATTAAAGCTAGTGCCATATTTTATTGGATCAAACAAATGTTTCCCTTCGAAATCTCACCTCCTCTATGTAAGAATCTTTCACTTGCATCCATCATTTCCTTCATTAGGCTCTCCACCACACCATGATTTATCAGCTATATATTTAAATTCATCACCATCAAAATATTTACTACACTTGTAGGGTTAGCATAATTTAGCAGATCAAATCCTCTTTATGTTCATCAAATAAAATTTTAGTGCACTTTTTTGTTTGTATAAATGGTAACAATTTGGTGAATCTTCAGATTAAAGCATTTTAAATAACAATATTGAGTATTATAAATGCTTCTAAATTAAATTAAGTAATCATATTAGATTTAATTTCAGTCAATCTCGATTATTGAATAAGTAGATATAAACATATGAACACACACACACACATGAATATATATATATATAACAATTTGGTGAATCTTCAGATTAAAGCATTTTAAATAACAATATTGAGTATTATAAATGCTTCTAAATTAAATTAAGCAAGCATATTAGATTTAATTTCAGTCAATCTCGATTATTGAATAAGTAGATATAAACATATGAGCACACACACACATGAATATATATATAACAATTTGGTGAATCTTCAGATTAAAGCATTTTAAATAACAATATTGAGTATTATAAATGATTCTAAATTAAATTAAGCAAGCATATTAGATTTAATTTCAGTCAATCTCGATTATTGAATAAGTAGATATAAACATATGAACACACACACACAAAGACACACACACACATGAATATATATACCATGAAGAAGCCCCATTCTTGGCAGGCTCTGCGAAGGTCATGTATGATATTGAAACGTTGCCTAGGAGATGAGGAGTTAATTAATTAAGGAGAAACAAATAATAGGGATTAAATCCTCCGAAATCATTTTTATAACTAATTCATGATCATATTGATTTTGGGGAAAGTGCAAGTGGAGTGAATAGAATTTAGGCCTGGAGATTGAGCAAGTACTTTTACACAGGCATAGAAGATCCTTGTGCGGAAAAGTTAGGCCATAGCAACCATGGAGAGGCATTGGGAGGGTAATATCGAGAGAAAGAGGTCAGAGAGCAAGCGAGCAGAAAGTGAGTGAATTTGATAAACATGGAGTGTAGTATAGGCAGTCCATTTTTATAGATGAAGACCTTCCCATCTGCGTGTAGCCTAGAAATTAATTTAATTGGATTTTAGGAAATGTCATCTCAGATTGAATGTATTCAATTTTATGAGTTAATTATATCTATAGTTTGAGTCACACTACTCTTCCCCAAAAGAAAAATTGTTCTATATTCTATCTCAAACGATGTAATAAATAATAAATAGTAATAATGTGGTGCTAATTAATAAATATATTCAACCCGAAAATATGAATTGAATATTTAATTTATTATTCAATATTAAAAGTTTGTCGTTAGCATGATATCTATGCACGCAAAAAATTTAGGAAAAAAATATTTGATATTTTTATTAGATTCTTTAATAATTGAAAAGTATCAATAAAATGGAAACTCAAAATGCACTTTAATGTGATCACGAGTGTGTTAACCAGAAATGAGTCATGAGCGGCGTTCACATTGACTCACTTGCCATTGTGATGCCATTGAAGACCACCAATTTCATTTTGTGTTGGAGGAGTAAGGAGACATGCTCGTTGCTATCTCCGACATAAGGAAATGCTCATTGTTAATCCGGCGGGGGAACACCCAGATTTTATGGGGATAATGTCGAGGTACAAAGATTTGGAGAGGAAATTAATCCGGGGTGCGATCCGGGTGCGGTATTACTGAGTAATGCACCTAGCCCACGCTAGCACAACGCTTTCTATTTGTTTAAAAAATTTATAAGCTAAGACTCGAACCTATTACATAGAAATTGAATTTCAACTTACCAACAACCAGATAGCATGTCTTGTTGTTGCAATAACGGATGGACAATCATATATAAATTATTTTTCATATAATTAAACCAATTCATCAACCAGTGTTGTGATTTGACCTTTTGTGTTAAAAAGCCCATCTTACAAACTTTTCCACCACTACCAACTAGCTCTTTCATGATATTTAGACAATGTTAATAATTTGATTCATTGAAAAGAGTTAAGAAATTAAAAAATAAAAATAAAAATGGGGAAAACTGGAGAAAATCTAGGGTTTTTTTCGAGTGAGGACAAATACAAATACTTGCATCAGAAAAAACCCAAAAAAAATCCAAAGATTTAGCGGAGTCCACTGAGAAATTTTTTTATCCAATGCGGGTGCGAAAATGCCAAACCCGCACCTACATCCAAATTTTGTCATCCCTAATGTGGACAGAGATTGGCAAAAGGGATTTGAAAGCCTAAAATCAAGATTTAGGGACTTCTCAATTAATGTAATAGGCTAAGTTCTCTGATATTCCTTTTGAGCAATTATTATTATTATTATTATTATTATTATTATTATTATTATTATTTATTTTGCCACATCTCGAGTTCTTTTGAAATACCCTTCTGAAATCTCTCTGCAATTCAGAACAAGAAACTTTAGATGTATTCAAAATAAGACCAAGTAAACACTTGCCAATTTATTTACTATATCAAAATTCAAAATTAATTTTAACCCATTAGGCAAAAAGAAAAAAATGGGGCACTTACCAATTTAAAATTCTAAAAGAATTCTTTGTCTTTAAAAATTTTAACTTCATTTTTTTAAATGATATTGAACTTTTTAAAAATTAAAAGTTTTAAAAGAAAACAGATATTTTTGAGATATTTTAAAACTTTTGAAAATTATTTTCAAATTACAAACCAACTCATATATACTATGTATAGTGTGCCCAGCTATTATTTATAAATTACCTAGATTAAGAATGGAACCAATTCTCTATTACTTTGAGAGATTTTTAGCTTGATTTTTGCTTAATTAACTTACCTTTCTTTCCCTT
>SNVD02001077.1:13756-143806 GCA_013180625.2 Boswellia sacra | reverse complement strand
ATTCAATAATTTTAAGGAAGAGTAATTGACTTTATAAATAAGAAAATTAAATTATGCTTTTATGTAAAGCAGCACTCATCTGGATTAATACCTGATAAACCCCCTAAACTTTTTCTGCCAAAAGTGAATTGATTTTCTATATCTCAGATTCATCCAAGATCTTCATGCGTATACATTTTATTTTCGAAAGATTCAGACCAATTATTTAACTAATTTCCATTAAGTAATTCATGCTCCTCCCATTATGATAGATGAATTGCACACAAGGGATCCACTTTAACAATGATAGCTGGTTTAAAATATATGCGCTTCATATGAATTTGGTATTTCTTTTAGTTTAATGGTCTCACTTTTTCTCGTTACATTCGATGTGGGCCAATTCCACCATTGAGGAGATAAGTTATTTATTTACCTCATTATTTGTTAAGGTGGTCGCAGGTTACGAGATTTGCACATGCCAAGTTGCGGAGTAAGTCCATATGTATATTTGAATCTTTTAATATTTTTACTTCGAAGGGACAACATTTTATTTCTTCTTTACGATTGATGTCAGTTAGCTGGCACCACCATGCTCACCACTTTGAAAGTACCTTTTGTTATTATTATTATATTTTTTTAACCCCTTATGGAGGTCACGAGCCAGAGTCTTTCTTTATATTAATTTGATTTTTAAGATGCACATGTCTATGCAGAAGTGAACATCGTTGTTGGATTGATGCTTTCATGAGTGTTTTATTTATTTATTAGCTATTGTCGTGATTATTTCCAAGTCCAAGATTCTTTTCTTTGATAACTTTTTGCGTTTTGTGCCATACTGCCATGGAGGCTGCAGTCTACCACGTGAGGATTATGTTGGGTGTACATTCAAAGTCCCACGTTGGTTAGACATGGGGAAGATCATGGGTATATAAGTGTGAACAAGTATTTCATTAGTATGAGTATACCCAAAAGCAAATCCATGAGGGTTTGGGCCCAAAGTGGACAATATCATACCAATGTGGAGTTTTGAGCTGTCCATGATGACCCAACAGATTATATATACCTCTACCAGACCCTAAAGCTAAAGGGTTATTAATAGTGTTCAATGTGAATTAGACGAGTTTCAGAATCCATTTTCTCATTTGAGTTGTCAACTACTTCGAGGGCAATCTACTACGCATCAACAGTGATGATAAAATACAAGTCTTGGTTAAATTAATGACAATGAATGGAATATAATTTATTCATGTTCTCGAATATTTTGTAGTGTCACATTAAGAACATTATATATAGAGATCATAATAAATTTAGAAATATATGATTGATTTTGAATTTTTTTGAATTTTGAAAAGGATATATGGTTGAGATTGAATATAAATTGTACTGAAAAATGTGCAGTATAAAAAACAGGATTTGGATTCATAATCAGCTCTCACATTTAATTTGTTGTTACATTCAATGCAGGTCTAGGCCACCACAGAGGACTATAATTTTTTATTTAACTCTTCAGGAAAAAACATCTAGTACTATCGAGGGTCACGGGAACTCATTTGCCATTCGGCGCATCGTATACGAGAATAGCATTTTACAATTCCGCTAGACCAAGGTTCATCACGAGATCACTTAGCACATGCCAAGTCTTTCTATCTTTTGATTCTTTTAATATTTTCATATGTGCCAAGTCTTCAGTGGATGGGATAGGCTCCATTTGTCGATTAGATAGAGTAAGCTCTCGAGATAAGTTATTTCTTCATGAAACATAAGTATAGGTAATCGTTTGAGGGGAGTTCCGAAAAAAATACAGAATAGTATGGTTTTTTGTTTGAGAATACGTGACAGAAATTTTCAAAATGCCGAACTAAGGTGGTGAACTCTAGTTAAGCTCACCATTAGATCCATAGATGGGCTCTATTTGTCAATCAGATAGAACAAGCTCTTGAGGTAGGCTATCCTTTGATGGAGCAGAAGGATAGGTAATCGTTTGAGGATAAGCCTGAAAAAAAATACAAAATAAAATGGTCCTTTATTTGAGGGAAAGATTGTTGGGTGTGCAATCAAAGTATCACATTGGCTAGACATGGTAGACAATATCATAACAATGTATATAGAGTTTTTTGTGGTCATAGTCCTAACAATACTATTTAAATTATACTTTATTTTATTTAATATTAACATATTTCTTATTAAAAACTATTTTTGAATAATATAGCATAATACAACATCCTCTCATACATGAAAGTTGGAAGAATTAAGCACCTAGTTTTACCATATATACTGAAAAAATTCACTGGTTTCACCGGCTTTATAAATTATATCACATGTAATGCCATTGTATGGTGAGACAAAATCGATAAACAAAAATCTTTTAAAAAAGTAAATTAATTTAATATTTCTCGTTATTACTGTAATTAATAAGTACTAAAACTGTAATTCTATTTTTATAATTACAAGAATTTCAATTCATATTAAATATTTAAATTTCATATTCTAAATACATGAAAACAATTTTTTTTAAAAAAAAGGAGACATGCCAGATCACGAGCATTCTTCATGGCCTTTTTGGTTGTGTAGCAGAATAGTCAAAGTTACGTTCTCATTTACTTTGAGTTAAGCTCTGCAATCTGCATTCTGACTCATCTCCGGCTCCCTGAAGGCTTATTCTTTCTCTTGTACTTCTGTGCACTCTATCTGGCCAGTGACCACTGCAATCTGCAGCTTTTTCACTCTTCCTGAAACCCACTTCTTATTTTTCCTTCCGATTCCATCCTCTCTTTGCATCTCCACACCATTTTGTTACTGTTTCGTTCTCGGCACTGCTTTTCCCTTACTTGATTTTGATCCCTGGTTGTTCTGTTATTGTTTTCTTTGTTTTGTTATCCGCTTCTTCTTCTCTGTCCTCTGTCTCTACACCTTTCACTCTTCCTCCTTTTCCCTTATTCCTAGTATATGTCAAGCTGCTGGTAATATCCCAATCATTTCTTGTATTGAGCACATATATTCTCCTTCCTTTCAGTGTTCAATCTCTAAAGCATTTCGCTAACTTTCGTTCTTTCACTGCTGTTCTGTTGCCTGATTTTGTTCCCTTCCTGTCCTGTTATTGTCCTGTTTTATTTACATCTGTTCTGTTCTCCTCTATATTTCTACATTCAAAAACAAAGGAAGGAGGAGAGAAAAAAAAAAAAAGGGGCTAGCTGAAAATGATCGAAATTGTTATCACTGTTGTTCTAGAAGTTGCCAAGTGCTTGGCTCCTCCACTAGGACGCCGAATTGATTACTTCCGCAACTACAAGACCAACTTTGAGAAGCTCGACCAAGAAGTTGGCAATCTGAGGAATTCAAGAGATGAAGTGAAAAACAAGGTTGATACTGCTTTAAAAAATGAAGACAAAATCAAACCTGAAGTTAAAAACTGGCAGGATAAAGTGGAGTCGATCATTAAAGAAACGGAGGAGTTGGTTGGACAGAAAGAAGCGGACAACCACGGATGTTTCAAGGGGTTTACGACACGCCACAAGCACAGCAAGGAAGCATCGACAAAGATGGATGTCATTGCTGGACTCCTGCAAGAGAGATTCGATAAAGTTTCGGACCCTACCATTCCAGAGCAGATATGGCTTTCATCTAAAGACTATGAGACTTTTGAATCGAGAAACGGCACTTTGAGAGATACACTGAATGCATTAAATGATGCTAATGTCGACATGGTTGGGGTTCATGGGATGGGTGGCATTGGCAAGACCACGCTAGCAAAAGAAGTTGGTAGGCAAGCCAAGAATGCCAAGCTCTTTGACCAGGTGGTTTTTGTAGAGATATCCGAGAATCCAGATGTCAAAACGATTCAACAAGAAATTGCAAGTAAGTTAGGTCTGTCATTTCATGACGAGACTCAAAGAGATCGAGCAGATAAGTTGTTTGTACGATTGAGAAATGAGAAGAGCATTCTTATAATTTTAGATAACATTTGGAAAGATTTAGATTTAAAAGAAGAGGTAGGAATTCCTACGGGGGATGATCGTGGGGGACGTAAACTGTTGTTCACATCAAGAGACCGACATTTGTTGGTGAGACTGGGCGCCTCTCCACTTTTCCCAGTTGAAAAGTTAGGTGAAGATGAAGCTCGGAACATGTTTAAGAAGATGGCTGATGATGATATTGAAAACGAGGAGTTGAAAACTTTAGCAGATAATGTAGTTAAGCAATGTGGAGGCTTGCCTATTGCTATTGTTACTGTAGCAAAAGCATTGAAAGGCAAGAGACACAAATCTCAATGGAGCGAAGCCTTGCGACAGCTGAGTAGGCCTTCCCCCACAAATTTCGAAGGTGAGTACGGAAAGGCATACTCAAGTATAAGATTGAGCTACGATTATTTAAGAGATGAACTGCAGAAAACTTTTCTGCTCTGTAGTCTAATTGTTATGCACAAGCGGAAGCGGTAACCAACAGAACAACCAAATGCACAACCACAACTATGCCAGATAATTGAATAAAATAGCAACTAAAGAGGCAACCAATCAACCACAATGCAGAAATAGAATACACACCAGGATTTAACGAGGTTCGGTATAAATACCTACGTCCTCGGGCGCCGCTGAAGAAACTTTCCACTATCTTCAAAGAGAATTACAAACTTTTGGGCCACAATATAAATACCACAACTATTGGGTCAAACTGCAATTACCCGAATAGTTGGGCCAAACTATAATTACTCAAACAATTGGGCAATACTACAAATACCCAAAACAAAGGGGGGAAAAACAAATATTACAAACTTTAAGGTCCTTAATGAAAGGCCCTTAAACTATGAGGTCTTATATGTGAGACCTTACAAATAGAGGGGGTGGAGGATATTTCACTTGGAACATAAAATAATTTCCCATATGGCTTATTTTATAAGAGCCACATGAGGCCCAATTTTGGAGTCCCACCGATGTGGGATCCTTGTTAATGCATATGAGCCAAAACACCAACAAATCTCCACCTTGGCGAATATGCCAACCCACCACAAAACTCTTCTTTTTCCCATATTCTCTATCACAACTGCAACGCCTCCAAATGCGCCCAATGGCGCAGTCAAACAGGCACAATGTTGATCAAGTCCAAACAATGACTGAACTTGATCGCTGTCACAACCTTAGTCAACATATCTGCGGGATTCTCGGCAGTCCCAATCTTATGAAGTAAGATTCTCCCTTCATCAATGATCTCCCGCACAAAATGATACCGAACATCAATATGCTTCGTACGAACATGGAACACTGGATTCTTCGCTAAGTGGATAGCACTCTGACTGTCAGAATAAAGAGTGGTCTTCTTCTGCCCAAGTCTCAATTCATCCAGCAATCCTTGTAACCAAATAGCTTCCTTCACAGCCCTGTCATAGCCATATACTCTGCCTCTGTAGTAGACAAAGCCACTGTAGACTGTAAAGTAGACTTCCAACTCACTGGTGCTCTTGCAAGAGTAAACACATAACCGGTTGTCGACCGACGTTTATCCAAATCACCAGCATAATCTGAATCAACATAACCAATAGCATACTGACCACATGTATCATCCCTCTCAAAGACTAAGCCAACATCTACGGTTTTCAACAAATACCGTAGAATCCATTTCACTGCTTGCCAATGTCCTTTACCAGGATCATGCATATACCTGCTCACAACTCCAACTGCATGTGAAATGTCGGTCTCGTACACACCATAGCATACATCAGGCTACCAACTGCATTAGCATACGGAACTCGAGACATATACTCTCGTTCCTCATCTGTACTAGGAGATAAAGATGCACTGAGCTTCATATGAGGAGCAAGTGGGGTACTTACAGGTTTTGACTGCTCTGTAATGCCAAACCGCTGTAATACCTTCTTCAGATACTGCTTCTGAGTCAAACAAATCTTGCTTCTTCCTCTATCTCTGCTAATCTCCATGCCAAGAATCTTCTTAGCTTCACCCAAATCTTTCATCTCAAACTCTCGATTCAACTGAGTCTTCAACTTTGCAATTTCTTCGACATTCGTCGAAGCTATCAACATATCATCAACATACAAGAGTAGATAAATGAAAGAACCATCATGTAGCCTATGAAAATACACACAATTATCAAATTTGCTTCTTGTGTACCTCTGACCCATCATAAACCGATCAAATCGCTTATACCACTGTCTGGGAGATTGCTTCAAACCATAAAGCGATCTTTTCAGTTTACAAACCAAGTTTTCCTTACCAGCAACTCTGAATCCCTCTGGCTGAGTCATATAGATTTCCTCTTCCAAGTCACCATGTAAAAATGCAGTTTTTACATCAATTGAACTAGTTCCATATTCATCTGAGCTACCAAGGCCAACAAAATTCTAATGGAAGAATGTTTCACAACTGGAGAAAATACCTCATTGTAGTCAATTCCTTCCCTCTGAGCGTAGCCTTTAGCCACCAACCTTGCCTTGTAGCGGACGTCATTCTTGTCAGGAAATCCATCTTTCTTTGCATATACCCATTTGCACCCATTTGCCTTTTTACCCTTCGGTAGTTAAGCTAGCTCCCAAGTTTTATTCTTCTGAAGAGACTGCATCTCTTCCCTCATAGCTGTCTTCCACTCATCAACTTCAGAACATTTGACTGCCTCTCTATAAGTGGAAGGAACATCAGCATCTACAATTGGAAGTGCATAGGCCACCATATCAGCAAATCGAGCAGGTCTGCGAATCTCACGTCTTGGCCTATCAATTGCAATAGATTCTTGTTGCTGTTGAGGTTCCTGAGTAGAACCCTCACCATCATCTCCCAAATCTCCCTCTATCACAGGAGTACCATCATCTGTCTCAACAGATCTAACTGGGTTCAATGTCGTCGTTTCAAACTCCACCTGCTGCTGAGTATGCTCCACCTGCTGTGGAGTACCATTCACCTTTGTCTGGTTTTCTGATTTCTTCAACATTGAAGACTCATCAAATGTCACATCTCTGCTGGATATAATCTTCTTCGAACTAGGACACCAAAGACGATATCCTTTTACTCCAGAAGCAAATCCCAAGAAAATCGCTTTCTTGGCTCTAGGATCCAGCTTAGATTCTTTCACATGTTAATATGCAGTGGAACCAAAAACATGTAAAGAATCATAATCAGAAACAGGTTGTCCAGACCATACCTCTAATGGAGTTCTATCACCAATAGTAGCTGAAGGTAGACGATTAATGAGATGACACGCATAAGTCACAGTCTCAGCCCAAAATTCTTTGCCTAACCTAGCATTAGACAACATACACCGAACTTTCTCCAGCAATATCCGGTTCATGCGTTCTGCCACCCCATTCTGCTGCGGTGTACCTCTAACAGTAAAATGACGTACAATACCTTCATTTTGACACAATTTCAAAAACTGATCACTGCAATACTCACCACCATTATCTGTCCTGAGATGCTTGATCTTCTTGCCAGTCTGTGTCTCAATCATCTTTTTCCACTTAAGGAAAGCACGAAGTACATCATCTTTTGATTTCAAACAGTACACCCAAGTTCTTCTGGAAAAGTCATCAACAAAAGTAACAAAGTAGTGCTTACCTCCCATAGATGCAGTTTTAGTAGGTCCCCACACATCTGAGTGAACATAATCAAGAATACCCTTGGTATTATGAATAGCGGTGCCAAATTTCACTCTCTTCTGCTTTCCCAGAACACAATGCTCACAAAAATCCAGCTTGCAGGTCTTTGCACCTTTCAATAAGCCTCGTTTCACTAAACTGAATAAGGCTTTCTCACCTGCATGTCCCAAACGCATATGCCACAGTCTCGTGATCTCTAAATATGCATCATTATCAGAAACCATAGCAGCTGATCCAATAACCGTATTACCATTATAGTAATACAAGTTGTTCCTCCTAGTGCTTTTCAATACCACAAGAGCGCCTGAAGTGACCCTCAGAATACCATCTCGAATAGATATACCACAGCCTTTAGATTCTAAGGCTCCCAAAGAGATGAGATTCTTCTTCAACTTCGGTCCATACCGAACATCAGTCAGAACTCTAGTCTGTCCATCATGATTCCTCAATCGGATCGAACCTATCCCAGTAGTATGGCAAATATCATCATTGCCCATATACACAACTCCACAATCAAGCTGTTCAAACTGAAAGAACTAATCCCGATGTGGACACATATGATAAGTACAACCCGAATCCATAATCCACTCATCAGAAACAGAAGTGGATGGATGACCAGCTAGACAATATCTGAATCACTATCATCCTCACGCTCAACAACACATGCATCAGAAACAGCCTTGCCCTTATCTTTCTTTTTCAACTTAGGACAATCTTTCTTCCAATGCCCTTTCTCACGACAAAAGGCACACTCATCTTTTCCTAATCTACCCCTCGACCAAGATTTTCCCCTTTTTCCTGGTTTCTACTATGACTACGCCCTCTCACTGTCAATGCATCTACTGACTCATCCCTATGTTCCCTTTGATCTTTCTTACGAATTTCATAATTCAACAAAGCAGAACAAACTTCTTCAAAAGACAGTTTATCTTTCCCATGGATAAGAGTAATGCATAAATGATCTAATTCATCCGGAAGTGAGCCAATCAATAGCATAGCCTTAATCTCATCTTTGAATGTTTCATCTAAGTTTAAAAAATCAGCAATTAACTTATTAAACTCATCAATATGAGAACTGATGCTCGTACCTGGTTTCAACTGGAGACGGAACAATCTCTTCAATAGATACAGCCGATTCTCATTGCTTTTCTTCATATATTTGTTTTCCAGCGCCTTCCACAATTTGCTTGCAGATGTCTCCTTTGTGAACGGATACTTTTGTTCTCTACACAAGCAAGAGCGAATCAACCCACAAGCTTTTATATTCAGCCTGTCCCAATCTCTTGCACTGATATCTTCTGGTTTTGTTTCTTCCAGAACAATATCCAAATCCTGCTGATATAACCTGTCCAACACCTCACTCTGCCATAAGCCGAAATTATTTCGGCCATCAAATTTTTCCACATCTATTTTTGCATTTGTCACAGTCACTGTCTTCTCAGATACAGTAGACGATGAAGCCATTACTACCTCTCACAAACAAGCTCGATACACAAATCACCAATAACCAAGCTCCAAACAAACTATTATATTCAATAACTAGCAATCCAAAATCAACAGCCCAGAATAGTAGCAAGTGCTTCAATGAAATAGCCACTAACTACCCAAAACCTTCGGCTATGATATCAATTGTTATGCACAAGCGGAAGCGGTAACCAACAGAACAACCAAATGCACAACCACAACTATGCCAGATAATTGAATAAAATAGCAACTAAAGAGGCAACCAATCAACCACAATGCAGAAATAGAATACACACCAGGATTTAACGAGGTTCGGTATAAATACCTACGTCCTCGGGCGCCGCTGAAGAAACTTTCCACTATCTTCAAAGAGAATTACAAACTTTTGGGCCACAATACAAATACCACAACTATTGGGTCAAACTGCAATTACCCGAATAGTTGGGCCAAACTGTAATTACCCAAACAATTGGGCAATACTACAAATACCCAAAACAAAGGGGGGAAAAACAAATATTACAAACTTTAAGGTCCTTAATGAAAGGCCCTTAAACTATGAGGTCTTATATGTGAGACCTTACAAATAGAGGGGGTGGAGGATATTTCACTTGGAACATAAAATAATTTCCCATATGGCTTATTTTATAAGAGCCACATGAGGCCCAATTTTGGAGTCCCACCGATGTGGGATCCTTGTTAATGCATATGAGCCAAAACACCAACACTAATTAGATCAGAAGCTTCTCAAGCATCTATTTCAGACTTTTTGAAGTATGCTATGGGTTTGGACATGTTTCAAGCCACTTATACCGTGGGAGAAAAACGAGATAAAGCATGTTCATTGATCCATGAACTTAAAGACTTGTCCTTGTTGCTTGATGGTCGCAAGACTCGCAACGATGAATGGTTTTCACTTCATGATTTTGTTCGTGAAGTTGCCATATCCATTGCAAATGGGGATGAGCATGTTTTTTATGTTAGAAATGCGACTAAATGGGAATTGCCTTGTTCAGATACACAAAAAAGTTGCAAAAAGATCTTTTTACATGACATTGACACTAGGGAGCCCCCTGTAGGTGGATTGGTATGTCCGCAACTTGAATCTCTTTGTATGATTAAAAAAATTGACTGGCAGCGTTATGATCCTACTCCCATCAAAATCCCTGAGACGTTTCTCACGGAAATGGTGGAGCTCAAAGTTTTAGATTTGAATGGAATACAGTTATTCTCTTGGAAGTCATCACTTCATCCCCTAGTAAACCTTCAAACGTTACGTCTAGATTATTGCCAATTTGAAGATGTTGCTGTTATTGGAGAGATGAAGAAACTTAAAATTCTAAGCCTGCGAAGTTCAAATATTAAACAGTTGCCTTGGGAAATTGGTCAATTGGCTCAACTGAGGCTGTTAGATTTAAGCTATTGTAGCGAACTGGAAGTTATCGCATCTAACGTGATATCAAGCTTATCACGACTAGAAGAACTGTACATGAGAGGATGCCGAAGTGTTCAGTGGGAGGTTAAAGGGATGAATGTTGAAAGTGGTCATGCTTGCCTCGAGGAGTTGTGTCATTCATCTCAACTTACTACTTTAGAAATAGATATTGAAGATGACAAGGTTTTGCCAACAGACTTTTTCTCCAAAAAATTGGAAAGTTATGCAATAAGCATAGGACAACGTAAGGATTATCTTCATTATTGGGATTGGGATGGCGATTTTGTGCAGCGGGTAGAAGGGACTTCAAGAAGAATGTTGAAACTGAAGCTCAAATCTAGCATTTGCTTGAAAGAAAAGCAAAACATCAAGAATGCTGAAGCTCTAGTTTTAGACGAATGGCAGGGTGAAAAAGATGACCTTCTTTCTGAATTAGGCAGAGATGGTTTTTTGCAACTAAAACACCTCGGTTTGAAGAATAATCATCAGTTTCGGTGCATTGTTGACTCAATGAATTTGTTTGCTCGTGATGCCTTCCCTGCCTTGGAGTCACTGTTTCTTTCTAATTTGAGTAATTTGGAGAAGGTATGCTGTGGGCAATTCACAACAGAATCTTTCAGCCAATTGTGCAGGCTGACTCTACGAGATCTTCCACAGCTCAGAAGCTTCGACTCAAGGGCATCAGAAAATAATCAGGAGGAATTGACAAGTAGTGAAATCGTGTTGGAGACGGGGTCTGATATTCCCACATCACTCTTTAATGGAAAGGTATGTAAATAATAACTTTATTCTCTATCATTTCTTTGCTACTGCTTAATTAATTTGATTCATTTGTTATCAGATATATATATAATATAGGAGAAAGAAATTCTTTTAAATTCTACTCGGAGGTTGATTCTGACTTGCATTATTTGTCTCTTACAATGTTTGAAGTTATAATTGTTCTCTTGTAAATGTTTCTTGCACGATTTTAAATGATTGATTAATATCAATATGTTTTCTTTAGCGTTAATTATTTTATCAGTTTGTTACTACTTCCTAGATATTGCATTTTTTGCATCAATTGTTTGAACATTAGTTTATTGTAAGACTAGCTAGTAACGACTACTATTTAATAAATCTTTAAATATTTTATGACGCTAATTTGGACATTCAATTTTTTTTTTTCACATGTATAAGAAAAAATTCATCATTGAAAAGAAAAAGGCATTCACACACTTATGACATAACATATATAAAATGAGATTACATGCATAACTTGTTACTGTGTTAGTGAATTTTTTGCATTAGTATTCCTCGGGTTACATTGAATTGTCATTTAAATGTCACTATAAATGAAATACTTCCCAGCTTCAGTATTCAACTTAAGAGTTCTCTTAAATTGTTCCTTCCAAAATATTAAGGGTACAAGTGAACTAATTCCCTTGATTACATTTTAGACAAGAACTTTTTACGTGAAAATGGTAATTTTATTGAAAAATGAACTTTCATTCCATGCTTGATTCTAGCCAATATTTTCAAATTAAGAAAAATTAGTCTTAAACTGGAATCTAGGCCAAAGTTGGCAGGTAGATGAAGTTCAAAGTGTGCTTAAGTTAGAGAAATATATCAAGAGCGAGACAAATAAGGTTCGCTACAACAATGGCATGTAATATGAAAAAGTGTTCAAACCGTTGGTTGCAGGTTGTTCTCCCCAAGCTAGAGGCCTTGGAACTGAAGGAGGTGAATGTTGAAAAGATTTGGTACAGCCAACGGTCGATAATGTCTTCTTCCTATAAGAATTTGAGACGCTTGATTGTTGACAACTGTCAAAAACTAAAATATTTATTTTCATACTCTATGGTGAAAAGTCTTGAGCAGCTGCAACATATTGAGATAAGCAACTGCAGTGTTTTAAAGGAGATTGTTAAGGACAGAGGAGGTGCAGAAACAGCTACCTGTGAGTTCATCTTTCCGCAGGTGACCTTTATAAAATTTTGGCACTTACCAGAGCTCACAACTTTTTACCCTAGAACACATACTTCTAAGTGGCCAATGTTAAAGAAATTAGAGGTTGGTCATTGTGGCAAGGTAAATGTTTTATTTTTCCAATATAATGTGGAGAGCCAGTTCCATTTTTCCAAACCACAATCACTCTTCGTTTCAAAAGAGGTATGTATTTCTCTCTCTCTCTCTCTCTCTCTCTCTCTCTTTCTATCTAATTTTTTTAAGAAAACTTCTTGATGTGACATAAAATTTGAGCATTTTTTTTTATGAAACTTAACATCATTATTTTCCTTTAGGAAAATTATCAATTGGTTTTTGCACTGATTTAATTTCTTACATAAATTTTGTGTTTAATAGAACTGTTCAAATTAGGTATAACAAATTAGATACACCAAAGTAATTAGTTTATCAAAATGATTAACATTTTTACTGTATTTTGTAAATTTACTGCCGTAACCCAACTACCTATCTAAACCTTCCCTATTTACCAAATATGTATACAACCAAAATAAATTAGATCTTCATAAAAAACTGGAGTTAGAAAATGGATTCTTTAACCATCTTGATCCTGATTTAACCAATTAGACTATCAGTTAAAAGAATTTCATATTAATCAAATAAAAATATCTATTGCTTAAAAATGAGTCTAAAGAAGGATATATGTAAGTCATGACCAATCTCATGTAACCTAAATAAAGTGTCCCTTCTTGAAAAGAAAGAATTAATGCCAAAGGATAGAAAAAAAAACATTGAAAATTATGTTTGACTAAATGATTTATAAACAGTTCTAGATAAAATGTTAAGATTACTTTGATATTTAGTAGCAAACAAAAAGTTATTTTATATCATTTTCAAGCAATACTAATCATCAATAACTTATTAAAGAAGCACCTTTTGAATCAAGCAAGATCTAAAACTTAAAATTATAATATAAAAAAAAGGCCAAGGTACTTCTCTTGTACCTTACCTGCTTTCTCTAATTCAAAATTTTCTTTTTTTCTTTTTCTTTTTCTTTGATAAGGTTATAAACAATTAATAGAGTATTTTTTTCAGCCACTTTGTTAAGTGCACTCATCACATTTTAAATTTAAAAATATTAGAATAAACTTTTATACTACTAGAAAGTATCACACAACCACCAAAGCAAAGCTGTTAGATCAATTTGTACTTGATTGAATAAAAAAATATCTCTTGGGACTTGCATAGTTTTGGATGAAGGGAGAAGAGTACATTCCAAAGACAAAAACAACTGCAAAGAGAAGTCTATACTTAAATTTACTATTTGGTTGAAATTAAAATGTTCTAGTAAAGTGTTCTACGTCAAAGATAGAAATAAAAAGTAGTAGTTGTTAATTTGTTGTTTTGTCCAATTTTTATTGTTATGAAATAGCCAAGATAAGTTTGTGTATATGGATCCTTAAAACTCTCCCAAACACAATCTAACCAATTAGATTATTCTATTAAAATTTTTAATATTAATTAAATAAAATATCTATTTTAAGATGATAAAAGAGAAGAATCCACAAAAATTATTATCAAATCACACATCATAAATAATATTACGTTGATTTTAAAGATAACAACTTCCTCCTTATATCATTGAATGCCATTTACTTGACAATCTTTATTAAATATTACATATCATTTTATTAATTTTGAGACTTCATGTAAGAAAAGTAGCAATATTAGTTTAAGATGTACCCTAAATAGAATCTTTATTTTGGAGACAAAGAATGTTCAAAGTAGTGGTAATGATAATAACTAAAAATATGTTTAGTTGAAAGTTTTCTTAAACAGTTCAAAATGCTATTTTAAAATCAGTTTGAAATTTAGTAGCCGAAAAAAGCTCATTTTATATGATTTTCAAATAATACGATAGCCAACAACTTACCAAAAAGAGAAACACTTGAAATGAAGCAAGGTCTAAAACTTAAAAATAAAAAATAAAATCCTTTTGCCCGGCCACTCAACATTTGGAAACCTCGTTGCCCGTGCATCAATTCAAATTCTTTTTTGTTTTCTTTTCTTCAATAAAATAAAATGCTTATAATATGATATTCTTTACGCACCAACTAATTTATTAAGTACACCTTTATCTAAATTTTTGAAATATTCTAATTTCCTTATGAATTTTTGTAATTCCAAAAATATCGCATACATCATTCAATTAATACTTGATTGAACAAAAAAAAATAATAATTGCATATTTCAAGATAAAACACATCTCTTAGCCCTTTGCATAATTTTGAAGTTGATAAAGAAGAATGGAACTTATTCAAAAGAATAAGACTAGTGCAATTACTGCACTTAATAAATTAACCTATCACTATATAAATATGTTGATCCCCACAACCACAACACTTAAAAAAATTAACTTAAGAATAGTCGCTTATTCTTTTGCACAATTTTTATTATTAGAAAGCCAGAAATCAAGATAAGTTGGGCACGTGGCTTCAAACTAGTGAAATCCAAAAAAGCCACATTCAATTTGTTGAAACTGCTCTTAGACGCAATCTATACTGAATCACAAACCAAAAGCATTCTTAATCAAAGTTAAAACTTATTTTATGTCAATTAGATTATTGTAAAACATGATCTTATTTATATTCCAGTATTATGTGTTATTCCAAAGGATACTTTGTTTTATTTGAATTTGGTTTGATGAAGTCCAAAGTTAATTGCCTGGAAAAAGATGAAAAGATTAATGGACTTATTAGCTGTAGCGGCCTTAAAAATTTTTTTTTTTTGAATTTTTTGGGGGTTGGCTAATTTTCCTAGCTGAAATTATATTGTGGACCAATAATTTCTTAAATATCATAACTGGATTAACATTTTAGGAATTTAAATTTCAGATGTATATATCTATTTCTTTTAAGTAACTTGAATATTTCATTGTAACAGATCTTATTAAATTTAATTTCCAAAAAAGATAGTGTATTTAGAAAAATTAGTTTGAGGAGTAATTTTTAGGTGCACATAGCTTCAACTTTACTAGAAACTTTATTTGTATTATTGGGAGTTTATGTTGTTTGATTGATCTTCAGATCAACCCCAACTTGGAGGAATTGACATTAGGAGGCAAGAACATCGCAATGATGTGGCAGGCCCAGTTTCCAAAAAATCACTTCTCCAAACTTAAATTTATACTTGAGGATGATGAATCAATAAATATTCCCCTTCCACTCCCCATAAATCTGGAAGAGCTATGTTTGTCTGCCAGCTGGTATAAAGAGATATTCTCATATGGGAAGTATGAGAATTATGATGGGACTCCTTTTCAATTAAAAGTCTTAGAGATGGAGAGCCTTTCGGCTCTGAAGAACATGTGGAAACAGGACTCCAAACTAGAATCCCTGCTTCAAAATCTTGAAATTCTAGAGGTAAGATTTTGTGACAAATTGATGAACGTACTGCCATCCTCAGCATCTTTCCAAAATCTAACGATTCTGGAAGTACGTTTTTGTAATGGATTGTTGAACTTAATAACATCTTCAATAGCCAAAAGCTTGGAACAATTGAGAGAAATGAAAATATCAGACTGCAAACTGTTGATAGAAGTAGTAGCAAAGGAAGAAGATTTGGTGAAAGATGAAATTGTTTTCAACAAATTGAAGTTATTGTCACTTGAATATTTAGAAAGTCTCATAAGCTTTTGCTCTGGGAATCAGACTTTCGTATTCCCATCATTGGAAGAAATAATTGTCAACGGATGCCCCAACACGAAGAATTTCTCCGGAGGAGTCATAACTGCTCCAACGTTACAAAAAGTGAGGGCAGGCAGTTGGGACCGTGAAGGGCAGTGGAAGGGTGATCTTAAGTCAACCATCCAAAATTTGCGCAAAGCAGAGGTTTGTATTCATCTACTTACCAATAATATATACTTAGGATATTTTTATTCCCTTCATAGTTGGACTTGTTAATATAATCTAAATCTTATTAATAGTTGTTGTACGTTAAAATATTTCATGCATGATGTTAATAGTAGTTGTACGTCAGGATATGCATTCATGCATGATGTTAATAACTTGTTTTTTTATTTCTAAAATAAAATTGCTTACGCAAGAGCTTGTCACTTTAGAAGATGCACATATATCTATATATCGTGACTTGTATTAATTAATTATAAATTGATGTAGGAATCTTCTTAAGCATATAACTGGAGATAGTAAATGAGTTCTGTGGGAGTTGATCTTTTTTGAAAATTGATAAAAACATTTCCGTTGTTATTTTTGTCTTCCGAAATCTGTATTCCAATTAACAAAAATAGTTCTCTTTCTATTCAAGCAAGATTTTAATTGAGGAAAAACAAATAAATAGTTGAGTGAAATTGTTTGTCTGTAGTCTTTTTATAAATCAACATGTTTCTCCATGTTTCATGTACTTCACATATTGCGTGAAATTGTTTAAGGGAATGTTAATTCCATTTGATTTTATCTTATTGATATTCAGGTTAACTCCAATTCAGAGAAATTGATATTGAGTGGGGACGAAATCAGGATGACATGGCAAGGACAGTTTCCAGAACATTACTCTTCGGGGGTCGAAGTTCTTGAGGTCATTAAGGATGAATCAGCAAATATTCCACTCGGAATACTTGAGAGATTTAGCAATTTGGAGACACTCATACTAAAAGGGAGTTCATACAAAGAGATATTTTCAAGTGAAGGGGATCAGAAACATGGTGGGACAGTCCCACATATAAAAGAATTAGAGCTACATGGACTTTTTGATTTGAAGCAGATGTGGCAACAAGACTCTCAATTGAACTCAGTTCTTCAAAATCTTAAAAGTTTGTCTGTGAGTTATTGTCACATTTTGATTAATCTGGCGCCAAATTCAGCGTTTTTTGAAAATCTAACATCTCTGAGGGTATGTAATTGTGATGGATTGAAAAACTTAGTAACATCCTCAACAGCCAAAAGTTTGGTACGACTTGAAAGTTTGGATATTGAAAGTTGTGAAATGATGATCGAAATAGTAGAAAACAGGGAAGATGAAGCAAGAGACGACGAAATTAATTTCAACAATTTGAAGGAGTTGTCTCTTTATCATTTAGAAAGTCTTTCAAGCTTTTGCTCTGGGACCTTCTCCTTCAATTTCCCTGCTTTGGAAGAATTAACTATAGAGAAATGCCCCAAGATGAAGGTTTTCTCTGAAGGAGTCTTAAGCACACCAAAGTTACAGAAAGTGAAGCAACGACGATGGGTTGACGAAGGGTGTTGGGGCGGTGACCTTAACACGACAATAGAACAACTACATAAAAAAAGGGTATGTATACATATACTTTCCTCCAGATTTTCTTATTGCTATTTGCCCTTAACAATATAACTTTAAAAAGTAATATCTTTGAGGGATTGAGTTTTTCTTTACGCTCGAGTATACAAAAGCTACAATTTTGATGTTGTTAATTTATCACTTTATGCTTGAAGTAATATTTCTATACAGTTCTTGCTTTCACTTTGAAAGTTTTGTGATACGGAATGTTCAGATTTGTCTAGAGGATTTGGGTGAAGCTTCGACACAACCTCCAGTATGACGCCTCTATTTTATGTAGTTTGTCATGAGCCTGCTGCTGAAGTCGCAGGGTGAAATGCATTTCTGTTTCCAGCTTTATCTTTCCTTTTTTAAGATGGCGCTGCTGATTTTCAAATTGTTGCAAACAGAGATGGTAAATGCGTTATCGAACATGGCATTTTTCCATCATCAATATGTGGTGTTGCAGTTAAATTGAGAAGTAGCACTGGGCGTCTGGGTGTAGAAATAATGTTTGTATAATGGGATTTGATGGATTTCTTTATTTATTATATAATATAGTGTATATCAAACGATCAGGCAGGAACTGAAGATGCGTGTAATATTTGGGTGGCAATGGCAGAGTACCTTTAGCTGCAGGTGGTTTTCTTTCATGTGATGTCATTTGGTTTAGTTTTATTTTGTTTTGGTTGCCATTTTTACGTCAAGCTTCAAACGTTCTCGATGGTCGTTTTTCTTTTATAAATATAGAAATAAGGCACTGATTTAATGCGAATGAAAATGAATCAATAAAACCTTTGACAACAGAAATTTTTGAAAAATATTTAAGTCTTTTTTTAATATCATGAGATATTTATAAATAAAAAATTACAATAAAACTTTTTAATCTTTGATATGTTCTATTTTAGAAAATCGGTATATAACAACTCTTTGATTATGACAAAATAGGTCTATGATCTATAATCTTAGATGTTGCTCCGGTTCACAGATAATTAAAAATAATTTATTATAAAAGAATTTTTCAATTATATTTATTTTAAAAAAAAAAAGCGAGGTGGAGAATCAAAAGAGCAAAGTGCCAGTATAACTTAGGTGGACGTGGGACCCAGGTGAGTCTCAATTAGGAATATTAGGAAAAGCCTAATAACAAACACCAATTTTCGAATGATTAAATAATCTCTTAATCTTACGTCATATCCAGCAAAGCACACCACTTTAGATCTTTCATAATCATGCAAACGCCCTCACTAGTTGCTTGATCATGATCACTAATGGGAGCGTAAAATCGTCCTTATCCACATTAAAATAGAAATTTTTTATTCAGTTCATCGACAATACAAAATCAAACCCAAAATAGCCACACGGTTAAGCAGACCCACCCCCCCCCCCCCCCCCAAAACTTATTCCATACAACGCTATCTATAATTACTTTAATAATACAAGGATCTGGACCGTTCACATTCCTAAACCTACACATGTCAACGAAAGATTGAATCTTATAAGGACATAATCTGCGATTTAATTTTTCCAACGGCGTAGATCTAGTTTATGTCCTGAAACGCGTCGTAGATGATTTTGCTGAAACAAGCGCCCTCCACCGTCTCTCTCTCTCCTCTCTCTCTCTCTCTCTCCCCCCGATTCGACACGCAAAACACATAACTCTGAGTCGCTCTCGCAAATCAAACAGACCGTAGAAGGCCTAAAAGGCCTGGTTTTTTCGCTTTGGTTTTAAATTGAGAAACCAGGTCTTGTATATTCGGTTATCTAATTTCCATAAAAAACTTACCAACATTCCATCAATTTAGATCTGATTCAATCGGGCAAGCTTCTTTCTCTTGAGGATCTCCTCTAACAATGAACGACCTTTTAGGGGTAATGCTTTTAGCTCCTTCCCTCCTTACTTCTTTCTTTTTCTAATTACTTTATGTTTTGTTTGATTGTGAGGACGTGGAGTTTGTTTGACTGTGTAATTGGTTTTGTCTTCATTCTAAGTTGATGGTGATAGCTTCTTTAATTTTATTGAATCCTCTTTGTTCACTACTAAGAATTCAGAATTTTATGGTATTTATATTTAAATAATAATCTGAGTCTGGAACTTTGTGTTTGGCTCCCGAGAGAAAAAGACAGGAAATACAAGAAATTGACTGAATTGAAAATTTTCCTAAATGCTATGTCATTGGTTTCAGAATTGCATGGAATAACTGGCAAGACATTTGATGCAGCTAGGCTAATACAACTAATGATGTTCTCGAGGCTCTTACCAATTAATATAGATTTTGAAATGCTTATGAATGCAATCGCACATGTGAGAAGCTTAGGAGCTTAGGGATTTTTTTTTTTCTATTAATTTACCGATCATAACATCATTTTAATCTTTTTACTTGTGTTAGCTTATTGATTTAAGATTATGAAAAGCAATTGAGATCTGATTATAGTTTTTCCCTAATTTTATTTAAGTACTTGAAGTTTCATATTGCTATGGTTTGCAGCTAGCTGCAAATCAGGCTGTTTCTGATGATCAGAGGAGTGGAATTGACGGAAACCCAATATTGTTTGAAATCTTCTGAGATCTTGTTATTTTCTTCGTCATATTGAACATGATTAAATTTAATGTTTACAGAAGAATTGCTACAAGAGAAGAACTTAATAATTGATTAGAAAACAAAAACTGATGAAACGAGAGTCATCTTCAGCAAGTCTAGTATATCGTCTTTTGGTTAGGCTAAGAAATAATGCACAAGAATGCCCTAACACCAACTTGTATTTACATTGTTTACTGGTCTGCAAAACTACATTACTGTGTTTATGTTGGTTGATTTGTGTTCCTGGTGCTGATTTTCAAATCGAATCTATGCGATCGGTTTTTGGAAATTGCGGGCCTTTTCATTTTTACTTAGGCTGGCGTCAGTTGTATCTAGTTCACAAGGCATGTACCATATAGCCTTGGAGCGCATCGGTATTTAACTGAAAATGTGATAGGCTAGCCAAAAAATGTTTGTTTATGAGCCTTATTTTTTTATTTGCTATTGATTATTGTGCTTCATAGATGACTGGTGAGGGTTAGCAGGATAAAATTTTATCTTTTAGTAACTTGATGAGTATTGCAGGATTCCTTTGAGATCCCTCGGGGTCAAAATTCTAGCAGGGGAGATGTCGAGTTAGGGGTCCAACTGAATTCTGGAGAACTGGGCTTGGAAAATTTCTTTAAAAAGGTGACCTGAACATCTAACTTTGGTTGTTCTTTTTGTACAAGGCTGAAGGACCTCTTTTCTTTTTTAGTCCTATATGTCCTCTGTTTATATTACAATTTTCCTATTTATGAGCTAAAATAAAAATTTTAGGATAATCCATAATGAGTTCAATTACAAAATACCTTATCATTGTTTTTGTCTTTTTAGGTTCAAGAGATTGACAAGGAATATGCAAAGCTGGAGAAACTACTCAAAAAGCTCCAGGTAAAATATTTTCTTCCCTTGGTGAATGGTTTTTTGGTTGACAGCCTATTTAACTGTCTAACTGTCCATGTTTTATTTTTGGAAAAAAAGATGTTTAAAATAATTTATTTAGAAGAGGTTATTTTGAAATTCTTGTGTAATTCTTGAATCTCCTTTTAGAAAGATATTATATGCCGGAAGATCGAATCAACTTTAGATATTTAGTTATAGGACAATAGAAAACAGAAGAATCTGAATATTAAAATATAGAAATTATGTCAGGTTTTCATCTTGAGGAATACATCAGAACAAACCTGTACTGCAGTCGGAACTGAGCCTGCAAGTATGTCCATAACACTCCCCCTTTTTTTTGTTTTTACTGGATTTATGCCGAAGGTAATTTACAGACTAAGTGTTAAGAAAGGTATTGTCAAGACATTATGAGTTCAACTTCAACTTTAATAAGCAGTGAGCAAGAAAGTGCTAGATCTTGAAAATAATGTCATCAATGTTCTTTGCCCCGCCCCCCCGCCCCGCCCCGCCCCCCGCGCCCCCCCCCCCCGAAAAATGTGCTTAATGATTATCCTGCAAATGTTGCATGCAGGATGCACATGAGGAGTCAAAGTCCGTGACAAAGGCACCTGCTATGAAAGGTAATTGCTAATCTCATGCATTTTATCTTTTTTCTATTTTTATTCAAGTTTATGTTTTGCCAATATGGATATTCCTCTTTTTTCTTTTTTTTCTTGATCGAGCAAAACAATTGTGCTTTAGAAAGGAATCAAAATTACATGAAAAAACTGCACAAATGTCATATATATTGATCATAAATTTTTGCTTTATTGACCAGAATATTTTTTTAGTTTTGAATATCTTGGATATTTTTTTGGTAGGAAGAATATATTAGATAATCAACACTGCTTTATTGATCATACAGATTATTACATGTTCTTTGCAAGCTCTAGGTCCAATCTTGCTTTGGTGAGTGAATTCATTGAGCGCATAAAAAATAAATCATACGAACATTATAAACCTATGTTTCTATGAATGATAAATAGGGGGGACTTGAATTGACACAGCTTATTAGCAAGAATTTGAAGGTTTAGAATAGGTTAAATACCCATGCAGATTTCTCATAACAAAGGTCTGACAACATGTGATGATCCAATCTGTGAGCCACAAGCTTCTTTCTGCAATTCATTGGTGTCTTACTGTTCAGTAAATGAAGTAATGGTCTATACCGTTGTAAATTAAGAGCAACCAGCTCTGCATATTTACAAGGACTCTTATTTATGTAACATTCATGCAGATATGTTTGTTTGAGGGGTGGGTAAACAACACAAATTTTTGGCACAAAATTTCAATACCCTATTTTTCCATGCTTTTGTGTTCGTTTCTCACAGGAATCCATTTATTTCTTTTCTCTTCTGCCCATCAAGTTGATTTTTTTTTTCACTTTATACGAACTTAATAAATGATTATGAAAAATCATCTTGGAATCTTTAGCAATCAAGAAGCGAATGGAGAAAGATGTTGATGAAGTTGGGAAAATTTCTCGTTTCATAAAGTCAAAGATTGAAGAACTGGATAGAGAGGTAAGAATAAATGCTGCTTTTTCTCTAGTGATCAGTTAGTTCTTGGATGGCTTACAGGTCAGTCCTTTCTTTTATGTGATGCAGAATTTAGCCAATAGGCAAAAGCCTGGGTGTGGAAAAGGAACTGGTGTGGATAGATCGAGAATGGCAACAACCCTGTAATTTATAGTCCAACTTTTCCTTCTTTTACTTTTATTTACAGCACGAATTATGAATATTATGAGATGAATCCACATTACCTTTCCTGAAATTTTATTGAGCTCTGTAATCCACCATATGATTTTTTTTTTAATCGAATTATAGCTCTATTCCTATGGTGTTGATTGGTTAGTGAACCAAACAGAAGCTAGTATTTGTAAAATTCAGGAGGTTTTGGGTACACCGGGTCCATTATTGTATCTTCTTTTCTCTTTCTAATATATTTCATCTAATGTTTCTTATTTGAAAAACAAAAATGAGGTTGAAAAATTCTATTTGTAAAAGTGGGTGAGCAAATAATGTGGTTGGACGCTTCCATTCTTGTGTATGATGAAGTTTCACTGTTCAGGTTAAGCATAACTTACATTTTTAACTTTATTTTTTGTTCCAGTGGCTTGAAAAAGAAGTTGAAAGATAAAATGGCTGAATTTCAGGTTGGTCTGATCTATTGCTTCAAGTCCTTCATCTTTAAAAGGTTTTTTGGGATAATCTCTTTTATGTTGTCTTTTTCTTCTCAATTTTGTAGTTCCTAAAATCTTTTTGCAGGTTCTAAGGGAAACCATTCATCAAGAGTATCGGGAGGTTGTTGAGAGGCGTGTTTATACAGGTTCGAACCCTTAACTTCCTAATTCTATGTGCCAATAAAATCTGCATACATTGCTCTAGTATATTGAAAATATACTGCTAACTTCTCTCTTTTTTGGTTTCAATGGTTTAGTAACGGGCACAAGAGCTGATGAAGAGGTAAAATCTACTACTCTTCAAAATTCAAAGTAAATCTTATTTCTTCTCAGCTCACATCTCACTGTTCAACAATGTACAGACAATTGACAAATTGATTGAGACTGGAGACAGTGAACAAATATTCCAGAAAGCAATCCAGGAACAAGGAAGGGGCCAGGTTTGTCTCTCTTTTTTCCCATACATCATGCTTTTCATTGTGAGTTTCTTCTAAAGGTGAAAGAAGGTAAAAAAGAACAATTATAAATTTTTTAATAAAAAATAAAATAAGATATTTACTTCAGGAGCTCTATTTTGTTCCATATTGAAATCCTCTTTTTCTTTTTTCTTTTTTTAAATTGTGCCAACACTTTTCCTTTTTTCTTTTTTGGTTTTTTTTGGGGGGGTGTTTGATGGGGTTGGGGGGGTGTTGTTGGGTTGGGATTTGTGTTGAGGAGAAGCAGACTTGAGTTCTAGTTATTTCTTGGGCAGTTGTATTAGGTTAATTTCATTGATATCTGTTTTTGCAGATAATGGACACCCTGGCTGAAATTCAAGAGCGCCATGATGCTGTTCGAGATTTGGAAAGGAAGCTTCTTGAGTTACAACAGGTATTTCATGAGCGTATTAATTGATGTGAACCTTGTGGATAAAAAATATCAGATACAACAGTCTTGGCTATTTGCCTGTCAAAAATCCTTTAGTTATCCTCCTAACTTCAGTGGCTTAAAAATAAACTGACCGCTTGTTTCCATCGAACTTGAGTGTTTCAAATGTGAATTTAGGAATAGTTGCAATTTGTATCAGATCTATGTTATGAGCTCGGTTTTTGTTTGGGTGAGCTTTGAGCTCAAGGAATATGGCTTTTGAGCCGACGTCTGGTGCTTTTTCAGCGACAAAGTATGATCTAGCTCAACTTGATAGAGAAAGGCTGTTTACGGCTGACAATTTTTTCCAGTCCAACTTGATGGCTAAGAGTAGCGAAACAGCCTTGAAAGAGGCCTGGTGTGCCATCAAATGACTTGCAATCTGAATTTTCTAATAAGCCATTGCAGTTGACTTGGAACTATACAAGTCAAATTCTAATGTGGCTTTGTAAGTACCAGAGATTAATGTCAAAAAGGGAGCATATATCTTTATTTCATATGTTAACTGGACAAGTCTTGCGCAGATCTTTCTGGACATGGCAGTGTTGGTGGATGCACAAGGAGACATGCTTGACAACATAGAATCTCAGGTAAGTTGAACTCCTAACGTGTTCCTGTAAGGTCTGGAAAGAAGAATTGAGCTTAATTAAAATCAACTGCATGTGTACAAATTTACAACTAAAAAAGGTAATATGGACCATCAAAATATCAACATAGGTATAGATTTATGATTGAAGAGGTAATATGGACAATATTCTCGCAGGACATGGGATGAGTAGATATGTAGTTCTCGGGGTGCTTAAATGGTGTTAAACTCTTTTCATGCCTCTTTTCCCACTCAGGTGTCAAGTGCCGTGGATCATGTGCAGTCAGGAAATACTGTCCTCCAAAAGGCAAAAAAATTGCAGAAGAGTTCCAGGAAATGGATGTGCATTGCTATCCTCATTCTTCTCATTATTGTTGTAATCATAGTAGTAGCAGTGATTAAGCCATGGAGTAGCAACAAGGGTGCCTAGCTGCTCTGCCATTTGTAATGTACAAATGTGATATACGACTTCTTTCATTGATGCTTTTCGGACTATTCCGGCAATTCCTGTTTATTTCGTTGAGGTCATATTTCAGAGCCAGTTTGTTTTCTGGTCAAGCAAACTCACTTGAAATATATATATTTCCATATTCTTTGATGTATTGGAGTAAATATAAAAAATTCATTTGGTTAATTTTCAAAAATATTTTTTTCTAGCGGTGGTTTTCTCTAGGAGATGCTGCCTCTGCCTGATGAAGACCCATAATTCTTGGTAAAGATAAAATAAATGGATGTCTCCTGAATTTTAAGGAAAATATATTTACATTTTACAGCTCAGTTCTAGAAATATCATCCAATATCTGCAATTTTTAGTTATTTGAATTATTTAACGTAATTTTACTCCTTGAGAATTCATGGTGTTCTTTTTTTTTAAAAGGGAAAATTATCTCTAATTGTTGAGTTTGTTGTACGGAGGATTTTTTGACATAATTATTTTTGGCATAAAATTATATACAAATTTTTAATTATTGATATACGAAATCTAATAATTGAAGTGACGAGTTGACAGTATTAAATATAATTTTTTGTTTTTAATTTAATTATTAGATTTGATAAGATCAAATGTTAGAAAATTATGTTAATGAATTTAATCAAAATTTTGTATTAAAATTTTCTTTTATTAAAATTTTGATTTTTTAAATTAATTACATATAATCCTAGTTAATCTAATAAGACTAATGCTACATCAACTACAGCAAAGTACAACAGTTCTCTGATTCTATTCCATTCAATCCTACAAAACACTTCCCTGATTCTATTCCATTCAATCCTACAAAATTTATACAACCTAATACAGTATGCCAAACGTATCCTTAAATCTTAAGAAAGCTAAATGTTTTTAAAGTTTAAACCTTCTAAAAAGAAATAAAAATATTTACATTACCAGTCCTGAGGTTTGGGTTAATCCATTAAATTAATAGATATTTTAAATTAAAATTTGGATTTTTATATTTCATAAAATATTATTTAATAAATCTAATGTGAACGTATGTTCAATATGAAAAATAGAAGTCAAAAACTTATTGTACCTAATAAATAATTGTCAAGCAAATAGACTAAGAAAGTAATGTAATGAATGATATATTAGTTTTAAAAAAACTAATGATGTAATGTAATGAACGATATATTAGTTTTAAAATCATGTCATCTCGTTTAAAATGCATAATTTTAAAAAATGTATCATTGTTTTATTTGGATTAACCAAATCTCTAAGATGCAAAAAAACAATGTTGCAGGACAGAAATAGGTAGTTTGAAACATACTGGGTTTAGGCACCAGCCGTTTGACTACAAAGCATTGGAGTTCCGGGAAACATTAAGCACGTCACATGCCAAGCACACTGAGCGCTGACTGTCCAATAAGCACAGCACGCAAGTAACGTACTTTTCCGTAACGTCAATTGCAAGTTGTTAATCAATTTGCAATTTTAATACCAGGGTACTGTCTATGTACTGGAAAATCAATTTACAAAATAACGTAAAAAATATAAATAAATATATAAAAATTATAAATCATTCAATATAATTTTTATATATTTAGTTATAATTTTTTATTTACAAAATTATAAATAAATATATAAAAATTATATTCATAATTTTTAGATCCGTACTGACCCTAATCAATCAAGCTAATACACTTTCCCTTAATTGAACTTTATTTGTGGTTTATTATCAGTCATTCCTCACAGGTTGGCTCCGAGTCACATTTTTATCCCCCAGAAAAGTGACAGATTGCCACAGGGTCATTTTCTTTGGTTCACAATCTTTACTAAAATCAGCTCAGCCGGTGAACTGCAGCAAATCAATCTGGAACTCCTAATATAACAGTTACCCAATAGTCCACAATATCCGATACCATGGAGTTTCCATAATTGCATCAACTTGTTACTGCCCTGCACAACCTCAGGCAAATTCAAGACTTCGAGCTGCAACATCATTGCAGATTGCAGATCTAAACATATTAACAATAATACGAAAGCACAACATGCCCGATATAAGTAACACCAAAAAAAAGGGGGAAAAAAGTTCTCTTTATAATTGACATTTATCCGAAGCAAAATTTACACTCGAGGAAAATGCAGTACACCAGATACAAAATAAAATCCTCAACCAAGGCTCACAGCATAAAAATTCAGATCTAACTTTGTGAGCTCAAACATCCTCATAGCACTCCCCCAATGATTAAACATCTTCAGTTCCCAAGAGAAGATTTGAAGTGTTATCTGATTCTGCTATGCTGTGATCATCTTGTCCTCACTGCATCAGTGTCTCCCACCTTTGTTGTGTTTTAAAAGTTTTGACGTATGAAGGTATACAACTAATTTCTTTTCTGTAACCGGAAGATTTCTTGACTATACTCAAAAAGAATAAATTTGAAGACTTATTTCTCCCACCAAGTACTAAAATCTGGAAGTGTGAAACAAAAAAAAATGACCTTTCCATGTTACCTTCTGTCCGAAAAAGAATTACATTCCAGAAGAAATTGTCGGAACGTGAATGCCACCATTCATGATAAAACCCAGAAATCATATGGCTTTCATATCAAGTTCTAGTCATTGGGATCCCATTCATTATCCTGATCAAAAGGTAAAGTGCTATTTTTGCCGACATCGTCATCAGATTCTGGCAGTTCTGCTGCATCATTTTCATATTCTGACAGCTCACCGTCATCACTTCTACCACCTGTTTCCAAGGAAACAGCTTGACCATGCTGAATCCATTTGGGGCACTCATCTTCACCACCATACAGAAATCGACCATCCTTACTTTTTAATTGATTTGGGACCTTGGCAGACGAGATTCTACAAGAGCATTCAGGAAGGGGGTGAGATAGGAACGAAACTGGTTTTGACAACAAGGCTTGCCTAATAAGGCCATTTTCATCCAAGCTTTGGTTCAAATGTTCCTTCACCGAAAGTGTCCAATTATGCTTGGGATGGTACATATTCTCACGAGTAATGTTGATTAGTTCCACAAGAACTTTTCTGTTTGGAGAAAAAAAAAAAAAGTGTCAGAGAAGTACTATCCAGAGGCAGAATCTTAGTAAAAAGGTTATCTTTATCTAGCAGTTGAAGTTTACTGATGAATTAGTCATAGATAAGTTAAAAAATAAAAAAGAAGCAAGATTTAAGTCAAAAACGTCAGGAACAAGTTAATAAAGAATGGTGACTATCCACCATTGTTACAGACACATCTACATTACCTAAAATAGATAATTAAAACTGCAAAGCTTCTTAAATTGTAGCTACCAGTGCTTTTTCTATTATAATCTAGAGAAGATCATTAACTTTGCAAAAAAAGTCAAACTGACCGATAACCAATTGCTTCCTAAAACGAAAAATTGTTGAAGATCAGTAAGACACATACAGTTAAAAACTAGAAGAAACTTCAATATAAAAGATTAAGCATCTAAGAGTTTGGTTGAGTGAGCTTGCATAAAGCACTAAAACATCACAATTCAAGATACCAGCTAAATGCTCCTCTTACCTGTCAGGCCTATAAGTTCTGGAAGAAGCACTCTCATAAAGCCGCTGTCCCATAACCAAACTAGCAAAATCTGGCCATCCACTACCATCATTGTGAAAACCAGGGAAGAATGCATCAGCTTCCAGAGAGACAATATAATCAAGAGCGTCCCAGAGTAACCTGTGTGCTTGCATCCTCAAATCTATAGGTGAAGGCTTTGGTTCTGTGTCAGTCTCAGTAATCCAACCATACCAACCTTCTTTCTCATGTCGATAAATGGGCCTATCAGGAGGCGGAGGAAGAGGCCGAGGCCTTGGACCAGCCTTATTCCACTCCACTTTAAGTTGTTTCTTGCTTTTGGCAGGAGGTGGTTGGTAAAGATCTAGAGGAAGAGATGTTTCAGGACCAACCAGGTCAGACAACTCTTTCTTGCTGCACAAGGACGTGCGATCCACTAAATTTGCAAACATAGCACGCATAGGGATCAGAACACGTTGACCACCAAAAGTTTCAGAACCTGCAAGGTATATAATTGTTTTAGGAGGATAGCCCATTGCTCGAAGGAGAAGTCCAACCTGAAAAGATTTAAATTGTAGAATGCTCCATCAATTATGGTGCTTCATATGAATATAGATTCACAAAAACTTTAAAAAAAACCAATGATGCAAGTCTTGGAATTATTGTCCTGGTCCAGATAACTAAGCCAGTCACGGCTACAAATTGCAAGGCTTACATATATCATTCAGAAGTAAGAAGTCTGATACAAGGCATACCTCTTCAGGCATGAGTGGACATGAACCATTTTCTCTACGCAAGTGTGACTCTATGCTAAGTTGTTCTTTAACAATCCCTTGTTCGATCATCTGTGCCCTTCGGTATTGTATGAGTTCAGTGTGAACATCCTAGAAGAAGCACGAAGTCATAAGACGACATCAGGAAAATTGCAGATAACAAACATATTGTTTCATTCTTTCTTGAACTACTTTAATGCAGAAAGTCCCATGATATACATAAAATGGAAAAGGCATTCCAAATGCTGGCTCATCATCCATTTCGATGTAACAAAGAAAATGAAGACAAATATGAAGATTCAAAAATAGAAAAGCAGGATATAAGCCCGTCCGAATCTTGAAAATGTAAGAAAAGGAAAAAGGCTAAAACTTCTAACCTGAAAAAGTTCTGCACAACCATGATACGCCAAGGTGTCTCTCACTAAGCCAGGATGATAAACTAGAATCGGTTGGCCCCATGCTCGCAACCTGTCAAAAGGTGATCAGAAAGCTCAAGATTTATCAATGGGAGAAAAACAGTTCTGGCATATTTTAAGGCACACGCAGAACACATAACATAAATAGTTCGTAAAAAGAATTTAATATGCAGTATACAGGTCCCTTGAGCAATAGAAGGCCCATAACTTCAATATGCCCAAAATAAGGATCCTTTCCTTGTAAGAATACCTGTTATCAAATATATTTCAACAGCGAAATGACGTGTATCCCCCGAATTTTATTTCTTGTTATATGCATTAAAATGGTGGCAATAAGTCAAGTAGTAAGATTGTACCTCTCCACCATTCGCCGGCCAAGAATCCGAATTTCAGGACGAAACTGGAGTGCATGAAAGGCAACCCTGCATCTAAGTCTCTGAAACTCGGACATGCTAGGTGGAAGAATTGACTGAAAATAAGGCAGGAAACACTTTAACAGGACTCTTAAATTCATCAAATAGGAATTCCAGAAAAAAAAATTAAATTAAATTAAATTGAATAAAAGCATAATATTACAACCGGAACATAGTAGAAAACAACGACAAATCAATAAGTCAAACATCAAGTCTTGGCTAATAACCATTGCATAATTAAAAAAAGAACCCTATAAAAGCCAATGTCAAGGATCCTGAGGCTGAGAACGTCAATGAAAAAGACCAAAGACTAGCACCTAGCAATAGCATTTCTCATCAAGCCATGAAGCAAACAAGAATTTATGAGTGACATCATTTGCCACACACACAATTTATATAAGAAACTAAATATTGCTATTCCCAAAACATAGAATACATCTAGTAGTATAATTTAGAAACAGTTTATTGAAACAATGAAAACATGTTTAGCATTAGAGTCTTGGACTATCAGAATTTTTTGTGCGTTCCAACTCATATTTTTCAAAACAGAGAAAATTCTTTAGTTTAATACTAGCTTTCAGAAGACAATTTTATGTTCTTCAAATCATATTTTCCAAGCACAGGTGCAAACTTTTTCTATTTTGTTTTGGATTTGTAGAACAGAAAATGGTTTTGAAAAGTAGCACCTAGAGGACACCTAAATTACGATCATCCCATAAATTAATGCCACCCAGGCACAAGGCATAACAGTCCTTCCTGTTATTAAAATCTTGTGATATACCCAAACAGAGGGTGAGAAAAAATTGCCCTGGATGCTGGAAGGTTGATGATACAAAGTTCTAAATTTGTTTTGTTATTACTACAGTTTTCTAAGATATATTCATATGGAAGGCATTGAGATACTAAAATAGTCTTTTAAGCATGGAAACATGGAGCAACAGAAAAATAATTGCAAGGGAAAAATAACAATAAGAATATTAGGAGAAGGTGGTTATGTGGGAGGCATCCAACAATGCTAGTAGAAGAGTCAATATCAGCAACATGCATATATAAATAAGCTAGACTAGAAAGAAAGAATGCAGCAACAAGAAAGCAGCATACAGTTAGAATATATAAGAATCAACAGAGATAACTTTCTGACCTTCTACTACACAAAAATATTAAGCACATCTATAATAGATGAAACTAAGATATAAGTCCCACAAAGAATAGAACATCATTTGCAGCGATGATTCACCAAATTATTCATAATTTTACAATATTAACCAACCTGCAGGCAACCTCCATCAACAAGAATCAACCCAATAACTTTGTCTTTTTTCAATTGTGGTAAAATTTCTTTGATATAATAATTTGGCGAAGCTGAATTTTTGGGCTTGAAAGTGGGGAACTCATTTCTCTTCCTTGCTGCTTTCAAATTATCAGGGAGACTCTTCACAATAATTATATCTTTTGTAAGCGATGCTATGAATTGCTCTTCATCATAGAGATAGGAAAAACTCTTGAACTTATAACTGCATCATTGAAAAAAAGCAAGAAGCAAAGAACTATAAGGATCACTAGCATAGAACACTTACATTTAAACAAACGTTTAAGAAAGATAGTGAAAGACACCTGATGCCCTTTGAGCGAAGACTTTCTTGTATCTCTGGAATGACAAGAGTAGCATTTAGAAGCCTGGATATGGTGACAAGATCACAGATCTAGAAAATTAACAAATATGTTATGAACTTCCTATAGAAATTATGACAGATATAATTTAATACATCAAAAAAAATCATACCGAGGATCTTATCTTCTCAAACCCACCAAAAATTTTTGCATAGATAAAGCCACTGTTCACTTCATTTGGAGCTGTATAATAGTTTTTAAAAAGAAGTATTAATCAATGGATGAGCCTCCAAAATAATCAATAACAAGAATAATACAAAAGAAGATAGCAAAACGGTGTTCAATACAAATTACATAAAAGATATATGTATTCAATAAAAATATAACATGAGCAATATTGAACATATATTACAGGATCCAAAACTTAAACATTTTAAAATAAATCTTCATGAACTATTTCTTCCCACATAACCTAAAACTAAAACGAATGAAGTATACCAATACAAGCAAAATTTTCTCAATGAAAATGGAAAACGATTTTGAGGTCTAAAATATCCAGGTGACACTACTCTTTCAGTGTCATTCAGCGTCTCCAAAGCTAGAGAACAGCTATTTAATCTATTACACTCTGTTTCTAATTTGTATAATTTTATCAAGAACACATAGAAAGTAACCATATCTCTTATTGCCACCTAGGTTAATATGACTTCAAAATTATATAACACCTCCTACGAAGACAAATTCAACCATATCATCAGACCAAAACCATTTCTAAATTCCTCCTCAATGAAACAACAAAATGCATAACTGCTTAATTATATGGCAGCTTGAAGTAAACCCTTACCAGGATAGTTGGTCCTTGGGTTGGCATAAGGTTGCAAAGACTCCAATGACTTCACAGGCCCCCATAGCTTCTTGTTCCTGCTACCCTGTAACATCACAAAATAAAACAGCTAACAATCAACTCTTCTTTTCCCTCAGCTAACACATCAACTAGGTAGACCATGCATGCAGTCATACACACCATACCACATGGTACATATGCATACACCAAAAAAAAGGGAAAAACAAAATAATATGAGCCAAAGTTCACCTGGGTTCCAATCAAAGAACCAAAATCTTGGCGAAAGCTAGCAATTGGGGTATACTCCACCAACCCCAAACCTGAAAACTTTGTTATAGAAAGGTGCACCACTAGAGATCCCATTGACAAACCAAGCACGAACAGAGCTATCCATTTTATCTTAGATTTAAACACCATCTTTTCTCATCAAAACGAAACTCAATCTTGATACTCAACACCAAATCCTACATTGCAAATTAAAAATTGAAGCAAAAAAATCAAATCCTGACCCAACAAAGTAAAGAAATTGTAGAGCAATGTGATTTGCAATACCTGAAAAGTGTAAACTTTGAGGAAAAAAAAACCCAACACAAGCCAAGTAATTTACATTAAAAGATGAAAAATACAATATTTGGGTTCAAGATTTGACTTCCGTTTAGTTTTCCCTCGATTTTCTCGGCAACCAAACATGGGGTCGGTGATGGGCAGATTTTGAATCTGGGGATATCTGAAACAAAAAAAAAAAGACTGGAAATAGAAAGAGAATAAACTGGTCTGTTTGGGATTTGAGTAAGAAGTTTCTGGAGAAATGAAGAGAAAGCGTTTTCCGCAAAAACGTTATTCAGGGTGTCTGTCACCCAACTCCGTAGTGTGAAGTTTTCTCGTTCTCGTTACTTGCTTTTGTTTTTGCTTTTGTTTTTGTTTCTGTTTCAAGTGAACTGGAAAACAGATTTTCTTTCTTTTTAGTTAATTTAATTACTTCATTAAAAACAATAAAATAGGAAAGAAATACAAATAATCCTTTTTTTTAAATTATTGGACTGATTTCGCTTGGTTACTTGCCCGTAACGTTACCCATTTAATGTGTATTTTACATATATAGATGCTCGTTCCCAAAATATGTTTGTATACAAATAATCAAATTAATTAATAATGATCTTTCCAATAATGTCCCTCGCGTTGATTATGATTTTCTAGGCAGGGGGTATACATTACTACAAAAAATATTATAAATTGATTGACTTGTGTTCAAATTTTTATTTGTTATTATTTTATAAGTATCGTAGATCACGTATAGATCAGATTCCTCATTACCGCATATAATAATAAGGATACAATGGTGAGATCCCATTAATGATGATTATTCTATTTTATAAATTTATAACATCTAAAAACAATTTCTTGCCTTCAATAAACTACCGAATGTATTATCTTTCCAATTTTTGGTAAAAAAAAATTAATTGTACTCTTCTTGAGTTTAATTTGAAAATAAATTGGGATACTTTTGACAAATAAAAACGATTTCTGGTAAAATTAATAAAAAAATAATGAAAGAATTTAAGAATTAACAAACTTATTCTTACAAATTTCTTTTCCAAAAAAATTAAAATTACATCCAGTAGTATGGCTGCATTTAGCCTTGGGAGAACTTTTACATTCTAAAAACATTTTGAGATAATTAAAAATGATTCTTTTCCGGGAAATATTATCAAACGTGGACATTTCCAAATACACCCTTATGAAGATGTTCGAGGAATTATTTAGAAATTAAAAATAATTCGTCTCCAAGAAATATCGCAAACATAAATCATCTGTTAGTGGTTTATTGAACTTTTAATTTGATTTTCACGGAGGCTCAATGGCCTTGTATATGTAGGACTAGATTTTCAACGCTTTGCAGCCAAGCTACTTTAGAGATGTTTATGACTGCTTTTATCTAAAGATGACACATAAAAGATCCGAAAATTGATTTCAGTTGTGATCTGTGTTGCCAAAAACATTCCATCTGTTTTTCTTTTCTCCCCTTTTCAAGTTAATATCAGTTTCCTAATCATGCTTTTAATCAACAATAATGCATCACTGCACAGCACAGAAATGATTAAAATGCGCTTTCCGGATCCCTACTCATTTTGATCTGGAAGTTAAAGAAAGCTGCAAAATTTTGAAGACTAATTTTATTGCATAATAGTAAATTACAGACCATCTTGCCTCTATAGGAATAGGAAACTGAAAATTTTACAAAAGCTGAGTGCCACTTGAACCAACAAAATCAACAATACATAGACTGGAGTTCACAGAACTGAAGAAATCCTGACAGCACTTCTCCTGAGCCATAATTGATACATAGTCGTGTAAAATGCATCGTAATCAATTGGTGGAGTATGCCACTGGAAATGCTTGCGTACCTTTAGCACCTTCCTCTGTAACATGGAATATTTTTCAGAGCTTATCCCTCTAAGGATGTTCTTCAATGCTGGAATTTCCCCATCTTCAAGAATTACTGAGAAGCTCTTCCAATTTACGACATCAGCAAATGGGAGATGATAGTGATTGGCAATTATCGCTGGAACACAACCAAAAAATAGTGCATCAGAAGCATGAGCTGTATTGACTTCATAGCTTTTGACATGGAGGCAGAACTTGCTCTCAAGCTGCTCTTCAGCAATATTGCTAACCCACTTAAAGTGGGCTCCAATTTCAGTATCATTTCCCCAAACTTGATTAAACTTCTCATGTATTGGAAAGTCGTTTCTTCCAGCAAAGAAAACAAGCTTCTTCCTGTAATGCCATTTCAACACGAGTGTAAGAGAAGCAGCTGTTAATCAAGACAACTATAACAACATAATCTGCTTAACATATTTCATTGTTATAATATTTTCAAATTGGATGGTAATTCTTGATATTGACTTTACGGTCAAGATTATTTTTCTTAAGTGAACACTGACGACAGCTATTAAATATGCATAAAGACTTTATAAGTAAAAAAACTTAACCTTTCTATCTAATTGGCTTCAACTAGATGCACCCAGGATGCAAGTACTGCCAAAGCCTTTTTGAAGAACTAACAAGGAAAGGATAAGCTTAACTGATTTTATATCACATGTTTAAGCAGCTAGGTTTTCCCATGTCAAAATAACACAAACTGAGAAATATGAGCTCAGATCAACAACTTCCGTAGCTCTGTATTTCCTTTTTGATGATTATTTCTCTGCAATACAGTACATTCTAACTGCAAACTCAATACCTGTCCAGTATGAAACGAATGAGGAATAGATATTGAAATAATTGTTAACCTTTCTGATGAAACAAGGTTTGGAGGATCCTCTTGCTGTCTAGTCCAGATTTGAGGCATAGATGCATCCTTATGAGGAATGTATGCTGATACAAAGTAGTCTGCGGAGCACACAACTTGGATGGCATTGAGTTTCACAAAAGCTACCCCTTCTGCAGCTTTCTTACCAATGGAATGACAACAAACATAAAAATGATCTGCCCCACCTGTCCGATTCCAATAAGGGTACTTTCGACTGATGTTCAAGACATAATCTCTGACAAATAATGGGATACCAGGTACATCAACCCTAGGGTCAATCCGCATCTTTACAATTGAGAAAGGCATATAGAAAAGATCTGCCTCATTTGGATCCTTCGTAATGAAGTGGCTTTTCATCAGGACATTCTTGAAATAAGGCTCACTGGCATACTTACCCTTAGGCTCATCATCTGTGGGCAAGAGTATGTTTGCAAAGGGATCATCTGGGCTGTGAGGATATACATAGATTTTAAAGCTCTTGTTCATTTCCTTATAGTCTTCCAGAAAGATATGACCATCATGGTAAATCTCGTCATCACTTGCAAAGTTCCCTGAAAAACAACAACCAACAGTTTTTAGATGCTGAGACAAGGGACTGAAATAATATTAATTTCCAAACTAACCACCACAGAAAAACCTTGGAAGATTACATCAAAATTGGATACTCTAATAAGCCAATCAGATTGCTTCAACTTTTGTAAACATTTCAATCAATTTCTGTATCCAAATATCATATGTGAACCACTAATGACATTTATCATTGTTGAATGTTAAAACAGAGTTAAAACATCAAGACTAGGTATTTTGCAAATAACCAACATAACGATAATTCTATTTCCATCAGCTTTTTCTAACACTTGCATCTTAACATGTCCTTAAAACTACTGAGAAACATAACCTCTATGTTGTTAACACAAAATTGATACATCTAGTCCTATTATTTGAACATGAAAGTTCTACATATCGGCATATTCGTAGAAATTAAAGCAATCAAATTAAATCACTAATAAAAGATTACTGGTAAACTGATAAAACTAAGGGGGGGGAATTTGAGAACATAGAGTTAATATACCATTTAAGCCCAACTGAAGGTTCAAAGAAGATTCCTTTTCCTCTGGCAATGTATCAGTTTCTAGTGGATCACTGAAAAAGTTCTTAGAAGCATTGTGAAACAGGACGGGGATGGTTTGTTGGGTTATAGTTGAAATTGGTAAATTTCGAATTACAGATTCAGGATTGAACTTATAGTCTATATAATTGATTGGCAACAGCTCTGAAGTTTTGGATATGTAGATGAAAATTACAAGAGAGCAAACAAGCGCTAAACTTAATGTTATGATGAAAAAAAGGCCTTTAGGAGAATGCTTCTTGCTTGAGTGATAGCGAGAAAGCGAAGAATAACCCATTTTGAGGAAAAAATAATGCAGCTAGAAAATGAAAATTTGTAGCTGCATTATAAAGGAATACATACCTTAATCCACATTTTAAGGAAACGGAGAGATTGTATCATGCATTCAAAATTGTCAAAAGAGTTTGTCTGGATCAGAAACATCCATATTTAGAAGGAAATAGAGAGACAGCTACATGCATTAAAAATTGTCAACAACAAAATGTCCAAATCGGAAAATATTGAAAATCAGATAAAAAAAAATGTGTCTATTAGGCTATTTTCAAAAATTAATTTCAATAAATATTCAATAACAGGGATGCTTTCAGCACATACATGTTTCAAAGTAGTTTTTTAACGAAATGAAAAATTCATCAATTACTCTTAAGGAACTGTTGTCCCCAATACATTTTCTATAAGAATTTTGAGATAGCATTCCCACCTTTTGCACACATCAGCAACCATACCTTGCTCCGGTGTGCCAAGAGTCATTTATGACTGAGCAATGTAAATAAATTAATTTGATGAATTGGTCGAGATTTCAAAGTAATACAACCAAACATGAACAATAGATAAAATATCGTCTTATATAATAAATTTTGAACTATCAAAGATTTTATTTTCGATGGAAGAGAAAAACTCCAAATGTTAAATAAATTAATGTAAAATTTAAAAAAAAAAATCAGTTCCTGCCAATAGAGACTTGCAAGAAGTTATGATTCTACAGAACATAAAAAGTGAAAATTAACTAATTCCATTATGTATAATCAATATGGAAACAAAAAAATGTTCCAACTTTTAACTTTCCAAGCTACTGAGTAAAAGAATTGATTTAAAATATACAACTTCCCATGAGGGGACCAACAAATCAGCCTTATAATGATGTACAATAATCAACTGGAATCAACAAAGGGACTCAATTGAATCCTTATAGAACTTCGTCTAAGCCATAATTCATACATAACCATGTAAAAAGCATCATAATCAATAGGGAAAAGATGCCACTGAAAATGTTTGCGCACCTTCAAAACATTTCTTTGTAACAATAAATATTTTTCAGAGCTTATTCCTTTAAGGATTTTCTTCAGCAATGGGATATCTAAAGTGTCAACAACAATTGAGAAGCTCTTCCAATTTAGTATGTCAGTAAATGGCAGATCATAGTGATTTGCTATGATCACTGGAACACACCCATAATATAATGAATCTGCTATACGGGCTGTATTTACTTCAAAGCCTTTGACGTGGAGGCAAAACTTGCTTCCAAGTAGCTCATCAGCATAAGGTGTTGTGAGCCGGCCATAATGGGCAAAAATCTCCGAGTCATTTCTCCAAACTTGAAGAAGTTTTTCACGTACTGGGGAGTTGATCGCTCCGGCAAAAAATGCAAGCTTCTTCCTGTAATTTCATACTATGCAGTTGAAATAAGATGGCAAAGATGTCAAGAAACATGCCAAAGACAATAGAAGTTGACAAAGAGTTTCAAATAAAACAAACAAAACAATACTAATACTAGTTAGGTGTCAACAATTTTCTTTCATTTGATTCAGTAACTGGAAATCTTAAGCATGTATTAAAATAATTCTCTCAGCTGCAAAAGATCTCAGGGATTCTTCTAATCCTAAACAAATTCTTCTTGAGATGGCAAAAAAAGTGAAGAATTCTGAAATAAATCAACAAGAGCTGATATTTTCTGAACTCCTTCTAATGCACCAAAAATACAACAATCAAATAAGCAAAGGACAGTGGCTAAGCAAGAGAATGGTGAATTTTGAAATTAAACACAATCTAATTGCCACAACTACTTTAACTTTTTTGGGGGTAATATATGGCATAGCTATGGAATCAATCAAATGCTTTATACAAGCATGGCAAGGAAGTAGCATCAATTTCACAATCAGATGCAACGAATTATTTAGGATTCAAGACATGGCAAATCTGGATCAAGAACTGGATCCAGTTGCAAATAAGTACATATTCTAATCTTAAAAAGTTAGAAGTGGTTCTACATGAGTAGAAAACTTTAATATCCATGCATAGAGAAATGTACCAAAAAGCAAACAAAGACAAAGAATATTCCTTCACTTCACATATATGCGTACAAGGACATTATTAGCCAGCTAAATTAGAATTGTACTTGAGCATATGACTGATTTTGATACAGCTGGTTTACTTGGAATAAGCCCTAGAGAATGGATCGTGGACAACAAGCATTACACTTTCGCTCATGGCAGAGAGAGAATTAATAGGCATGGTAGGAGATGCAATAATCACCTTTTTGTAAACACGTCGTTAAAATGTAAAACAAAGTCTGACATAAGATTTCCATAATTTGTAGTTAATGAACCTCTAATACAGATAAAAATTTAGAATTTGCATTTTACTGTGTCTAATATGTGATAAATATTCACAATGGATTCACATATGTAGTCACCTTTTTGATGAAGCAAGGTTAGGGGGGTCATTTTGTCTTGGCCATATTTGTGGCAATGATGCATCCTTGTGAGTAATGTACCCTGACAGAAAATAGCTTGATGAGCACACAACTTGTATTGCATTAGTTTTCACTTCCCATGCTTTCTCCATTGCAGATCGTCCAATGGAATGGCAAGCGACATAAAAATGATCAGCTCCACCTGTCCGATTCCAATAAGGGTATTTCTGACTGATATTGGAGATGTAATGTTTGATAAAATCTTGAATTCCCTGTGTACCAATTCTAGGGTCATGCCGCAGCCTTGCTATCGAGAAAGGCAAAAAGAAAAGATGTGCTTTGTTTGGATCCTTGGTGATAAAATGGCTCTTCATAAGGATCTTCTTAAAGTAGCTTTCACTAGCATAATTACCACCAGGTTCAAAATCCACTGGCAAAAGTACATTTGCAAAAGGATCGTCCTGCCTGTGAGGATAGACATATATCCTAAAGCTTCTATTCATTTGTTTATAGTCTTCAAAAAAGACATCTCCTTCAAGGAATACCTCGTTGTTATTCATATAGTTTCCAGATTCTGGTGTTAAGAAAATAAAAGTTTATATAAATTGTCTGAAGTCTCTTCAACCTCTCTAATCAACCAACTTTTGCAAAAAATAAATTAATTAATTAAGATTATAGATTTATATGAATAAATCTAAAAATAACCAATAAACGAAAAAAAAATCTTAGGTTTTAAGTAAACTTGGGAAAGTAAAAGTGTAAAAGTCAACAGTGACAAATAGCTGACATTCCAATTCTTTCATTACAGTGAAGTTTATATTTTCTCTCCTTATCATGCATTTTATTGGCAAACATACAAACCAAATATTCTATACATTTCTCCAATTCCTTATTCACCTATTAAAAAAATAAATAAATAAACCAAACCTTTATGCAGAAACCTTAAAAATTTTATAAAAATTGAAGCAGTTTCAAGTTTCCAAATCCATCTATCATCCTCATCTATTTCAAGCACCATTCAAATCAACAGTCTCAACTGTTCAAATCACACAACTTCACAGCACACAATGCAGGCAAGGCAATCTACCAACACAGCAACTAATAACACCAGCAAAAGCTACCAAAAACACACAGAAGCGCAACAACCCAATACAAGAAACAAAATGAGAAAGCAAACAATACCCAAAAACACAAATTCGATAAAACGATGATCCCATACCGCTTGATCCCAAGTGCTCTCCCACTCCCACAGAGCGTTGACTCACACTCCCGCCGCCGCTCCCACTTCTAGGCGAACCAAGAAACAAGTGGGTGTCCTCAGAAACATTGTGGGCCGGCGCAGACCCAACAAGCGTAGAACGTTTCTGGTAAACAAAGCGAGTGGGTTGGCGGTGCTGGTAAGAGAAGAAGAGATGGGAGGTAGAGGAGATGTAACAGAGAATGAAGAGAGTGGTAATGAGAGCCAACGTTGTGGGGATGAAGAAGAAGGTCTTGAAGAGGGAACGCTGGTTGGCGAAGTAGGAGAAAATGAATGAATGGTCAGCCATTGAAACTACAGAGAGATTCTGATTCTGAGAAGTGAAGAAGAGCGTGTGTTGCTTTTGAAGTGAAAAAAAAAAAAAAAGAGAAGGAAATGGAAATACTTGCATAATTAAGTTAAATTAATTAAAAGTTAAATTATTTGAAGACAAAGAAACAAGAAAGCAAAAGAGACTGATTGGTTTGTTTAAACTTGACGTGCCAGCTTCTGTGTCTGCTCTGGTGTTTCACATCTCATTCATGTGGAATTTCTGGAGTAACTCTTACAATAAGTTTCAGAATTTTTTCAAGTCAAGCTTTCTCTCATCAATATTCTATCTTCACTAAACAAATTATTGTTATTATTTTAATAAGAGAGAAATTATTCTTCTGTGTTCGATGCTCCGTCGTTTATGCATCCGACGAATCGAAGTCTGCCAAATCAGCACATGCACATGACACAAGATACAACAAAGACGCTCTTTAAATTAGATAGGAAAAAGTCATACAACATATGATTTTTTTCATAAATTTTTTTAAGAGTAATATTAAATATTATATTTACAATCAAATTCTATAAACTCAATAATATGAGTTGATAAAAATCTATTATAAGAATAAAAAATAAAAATAATTAATATATCTTTAATCAAATTTTTATCAACTCAAATTGTAGAGGAGTTAGTTGTAAATAAGTTGTAGGTATATTATTATTATTATTGAAAAAACATTTATTTATAGTATATACATTATAAAAAAATAATGTTATACCTATAACTCGTCTACAACCCACTTTCTTATAATCTAAATTAGTAAAATATCATTGAATAAGTAAAAAGTAAAAATAAATAAAAGAGGTTAAATTACGTTATATGATAATTATCCGTCTACTAATATTAATATTTGACTTTTTAGAAGTATAAATGCAATAAATAAAATATGAGGATAAAAAGATTAAGAAAACAATTAATTTCTCTTTAATGATTCCAAGAAATTTAAATTATTATTTTAAGCTAATAAGTTGGATATGTGGTAAGTTTATAAATGGTGGGAAGAACAACTGGCACTATAAAAACAATTAGAGTAAATTACTTATCTTAATCTATCTTTATTAATCCATTTCTTTAATAACTTCAAGAAAGTCAATTTTTTATTAAAGATACTAAGTTGGGTACGTTTAAAAACGATATGACGAAGAATTAGCACTATAAATAAGTTAACGATCATTAAATTAATCTATGTTTTAGTAACCACTCACTAATTATTTTATATTATTGTGAGGTAATTTACAACCAACATTTCCCTCGTATTCTAGATTTACTAAACTATTAAAATTATTAATTTTATCTATTTTGTCTTCAAATTTTGGAGGGAAAAAAACTCATGTAATCAATACTCTATTTAAAATTGTAAAAAATTTTATTTTAGAGTGCAATTAGAAAACTGAGGTTGAGCGTATTATTTCATGTATAAATTAATAGTCTCACCTTTTATATTACTAATAGTAGTTTTATAATAATAAAGTGACACGTATGATAATATATATTTTTGGTAGATATATCATATAAGCTAATTGAGCTTATACATTGACTTGTATATATGTCTATCGTATTAAATAGTTTTCTCATAAATAAATATGTTACAATTAGTTTTCTTCTTCTTAAATTACGATATAATGTCCAAGTATTTAATAATATTTAATTAAGAAATAAATTGTGAAAAATTTTGATTTATTAAGTTGGTTATTTGGTATAAAGGATAAATTAATTTCGTAACAGATTTAATTTCTTTGAATAAAAGTTCATGGGCCCTTTTGTCAATTTTGCAAGTTTCTTCTAAGAAAGTAAAAAAGAGAAAGTCACATCAAATGATCAAAATTTATTACAAACTGCGGTAATATCGAGGTCCGATTTGATTGGACTGCCTGTATCTGTATCTTGTATAAGAAACTATTCACATTCACGAGAGATATAAAAATTTGAGGAATATTACTCATATAAATTATTTATACAAATTTACATATATAAATTGATGTTGTATCTCTATATGATCATCACATCATCTATGTTTATTAATATTATTTATCATTAATATATATTTATCAAATTATTATATTTATTTATCAAATCATATTATGCCACGTTAATTTATATAGATGAATTTGTATAAGTAGCGTTACTCTAAAAAATTTTATATTTGTTTTTTCATCTAATCACTTATTTTCATATGAAATTGTCTGAATATAAAATGTAAAAATTTATCATTTTTTCCTTAAAAATATATAAAAAGTTTGAAATATCTAAACTACTCTCTTATAACAATTTTTATTCTAAAAATATCATTTACATTCAATCAATTAAATTATATAATATTAAAAATAACAAATATTATATAACATTGATATTTTATTTATTATCACCGTAGCCACAGTTTCTCTGCTGTCGCCAGCTGCCACCGTTCGACACCAGTGTCGCACTTTTCAAACGCTACCGAATGTTTTACAGCCTTTTACAGCCAAATGGTATGATTTATAGTACTTTTGTCTTCATATATTAAAACCAAATTACTAGTTTCAATAAGTAATTACACCACAATTAGGGGTAGCAATTCGTGTCGTGTCGTGTCACCCATTTAATTATTCGTATCAAGACATAAAACACGGATCCGACACGATCATTAAACGTGTTACCCACGTGTTGTAATCGTGTCATATTTAATTCACATAATTTACTTAATTATTTAACCTAGTTATGCATAATATATTATATTATATATATTTATATCAATTAAAATTATTTTTATAATATAAACCATTGTTAGTATAAAATATTATTAAAATCATTATAATTTATTATTTTGTAAATTAATTTATTTTATAATATAAAATTTTTAGTTTTATAATATATATGATGTAAGTAAATAATAATTTATATCATTAAATGAACTTACATATTAAGGATAGATAAAATATGTTTAACTGTTCGTGTCATTAAACGGGTTAGCGTGTTAAACCCCCTCAACACGAATCCGATCCATTTATTAATTATATATCGTGTTCGTGTCCCGTTTATATCGTGTTCGTGTGTCATGACTCAAATTGTCACCCGTAACCACAATAATGCAGGAAGAGCTCGTCCATGAACCATGATTTAAGAAACAGATTTAATTTCTTTGAATAAAAGTTCACAGGCCCTTTTGTCAATTTTGCAAGTTTCTTCTAAGGAAGTAAAACGGAAAAAGTCACATCAAATGATCAAAATTTTATTACAAACTTCAATAATACTATCTTGCCTGTTTGATTTTGATTAGGCTACTTATATTTTATATATGAATCTATTCACATTTAATAGGTATACAAAAATTTTTATGTTTATTTTTTAATCTAATCACTTATTTATAGATGAAATTGTCTAAATATAAAAATATAAATTTATCACTTTTTTCTTCAAAATATAGGAAAAGTTTTAAATTTCTAAACTACCATCTTGTAACAATTTTTATTCCACAAATATCTTTTACGTTCAATTAATAAAATTATATAATTTATTAAAATATATAATATTAAAAATAACAAATATTATATAATATTGATATTTTATTTATTATCGTTGGAGCCACAGTTTCTCTACTACCACCGTCCGTCGCCAGCTGCCACCGTCTGACGTCGATGTCACATGTTTCAAACGCTACTGAATGTTTCTTGGCCTTTTACGGCCAAATGGTATGATTTATTGTAAAAATAATCCCATGGCACTATAGCTCGGTTAGATCCGATCATTAAGGTGTATGCGGTGTCCCAAAAGCGTGACATCGACGGTGGCAGAGACTGGCTGCGGAGAAACGGTAGCTCTAGCATCTAGATTTTCAAAATCTTTTATTTTTGTTTTAAATAAAATATTTATGTAATGTATTATTATTTATCTAATTTGAAATTAAAATTAAAATTAAAATTAAAATTATTTTTATATATGATATAAAATATAAAAAGAGAATAATTACTGCAATTAATTTTTTTAATATACACGTTCCTGAATTTTTTAAATTTGACTTGTTTTACATTCATTTATTAATAACATTAAAATAAATAAATTTAATGTAATAAATTAATTAAGAAATAATAAAAGTATATAATCATTGATAATCTTAGCTTATATCAAACAAAATATAAATATATTGATTTTTATAATTGGTAGGCTTATTAATTTATTACTATATTGATATTTTAGTTTAATTTTTTATATTATTATTATAAGAGTTAAATTATCATATTAAAAATAAGATATTCCTTTATTACTTTTTTTAAGGAGTATATAAAAGAGTAAACGAATATAATTTTAAGTGATATAAATTAAGTCCTAAATTTAAAAAGTATTAAGTGATGGAAACAAACACTACCTTAATTTAACTCAAATAAATTTCACATTCACTAAACATTTTCTTTTTTAGTTTGAAGATATTTGTTATGATTTAAATAAAACTTAATTATCTTTCTTTTGTTTTGCACGAGTCAAATTGTTGAGTGAGCTATCAAATTATTGGGTAAAGGTCTTTTAACAATTACATATCTTACTGAGACACTCGTCGAATGTTAATGAAAAATCAAGTGAACACCAATAAGATCATTTGACACTTACGTCACAAATTTCTTAATTTACTTACGTTATATAAAAAGGGATTATGAGGTTAGATTAACATTTAGAACAAATTTCTCAATTTGATAGTTTTTTTATATTTCCAAAATCTAATAGAAATAACATATTTCAAGATGAAAAAAATAATAGAATAATATATATGGCCAATGAATGATACTATTAATTAATTGCTTAGTCTTTTATTAGATATGAAATGATAAGAGCAGTACTTTTTTATTTATGTACAACAAAAGGCATAGTTGAAATGAAACAAACCTTAACTAAGTTAAGTTGGGTTCGGATTCCCAAGCTGAGGATGTCCAAAAAGCACATGAGTGGAAAATATATCTTTGTCCTTGCAGAGAAAAACAAGTGAAAGTGAAGCCCATTGCTACCTGCCATGCCTTCAATGGTGGGGGGCCATGGCCTCACCACTGCAAATTCACATTTGCATTTGCATATCATCTCTTGAAGAGCCTTGTCCGGCTAACAACAACACTAAAGTAGAGCCACAATGGGCATTGCCACTGCCAATCCTGCTAGCGCTCTTCCATTAAAGATCGATGAAGTAGCAGCAGAGGATGAAGTCTCCTTCGCACCTTAGCCTTCGTTGCAGTTAGGTGCTTGCAGCTGTGCAGAAAAACAGGACCCCACTCTCATTTAATTAATATGACCTTTTCTTATTGAATTTTACGTGGTAAGAGTCTGCTATATTTTTCATTTATTTTACAATTCTTTTGACTTTCATATATGCCGTAATATATAATTCTACGGATGTGCTTAGCATCAGTAGCTCCCACAATGGTTATCAAAAACTTTCCTAATCTTCCAATAAATGGAGTGTAACATTTTTATGGGTAAATAGTTAGATTAATGAGTTACAGTATAAATTAATGGGTATTACTTTTTTACTATCATATTATTTACTTTAATGACTTGATTTTTTTTTATTTTCATTATTTTTTTGTCATATCTGTCACACTTGCCTGCAACATATATAGATAAATCATACATACATAAGACACCCCACCCAAATGTTAGTGAAATCTGCAAATTTAATAATCTAAAAAGTTTGTGATAATTAATTTCTAATTAATGATTATAGATATAGACCCTTTAATATACATATTTTAAAGTTCATAAAATCCCTTGGGATATTAGAATTCTAATATATATACTAACGAAATAGAAGATAAGAGGTTTTGCAATGATTTTTTAAACCAACCAAGAAAGTCTCTAATGTCAACTACTAAACATGAGCTAGATCTGCATAATATTTATTTATTTCTTTTTTATTTTCCATATGATACACTTTGTGTTATACAAAAACTGGTAGGGGGCTTCGCATGGCAGTTAATTTATTCAATTTGTAACATGTTTAGAATATGTATATTGGGAAGTTAACTAGAGTACATTTTATTAATATTGTAGTTGACCAAAAGGCAGTTCGCCCATATAGCTGAAGAGCAAAGCAGTTTGGACATACATAGATGTAAGTTGGGTTGAAAAGAGACGGGTAGGTTCATCCATAAGTATATAAAGCAATAAAGAAGCATATTGTTTCTCTTCTATGGAACGTTTGGTCAGGTATTGTCATGTGATACGAATCTAACTCGCATACTTGAACAACAAACACCAAAATCCATCTTCATTTCTCCATCGCTCTCCGATTACGAAGATGATTTTTATTGTTCTTTCTTTAAAATTCTGCCAGTTTTCGGATCGAATTATTTGAACGGAAAGGGAAGTTAATGTCGTCGAGCATGAAACATGGTGCCTAGCTGCTATACAACTTTCAGTCTTGCGTGTTTTCCAGGTTAGTACCCAAGTCAATTCTTAATTTATATATTTATTATTATATGATTAACTAATTAACAGTCATGCATGCAAAACATTCGTGCTCACCCTCATCGATTTCTTGATCTTTATGAGAAGATTTACTTATGTAGTATAATATACCGGAAGTGAGGGTTGGAATTTCTTATATATTAAAAGGGGGAAGTTAATTATAACTTAATTTGTTGGATTGGATTTAATTTCTAATTAAGCAGAAGAAGTTCATTTGATGAACTTTTTTCTTGGAAGTTAATACTGTTCGTGCATGTTAAGTTTTTCCTAATTCTGATTTACTTTTTTAATGTTTGGTTTGATGTTTATGCTAAAATTATTCATCTTAACGTAGCTATAAACTTGTGTGTACTTTGATTATATTGAAGGTATTGAGTACATTTAAGTGATTGATTTTTCTATTTGGAAAAAAAAAAAGAATAATTTTAGCGAGAAATATATAAATTTATTTTAAAACTTGAAGTCAGCACATGCATTTGACAAATATCTTAATAAACGTTGCTGGCAAATATAAACTCTCAATAAAGAATTAAGGACTCTCGAAAAAAAAAATAGCTTATATAAGCTAGCGAACGATATCTAACTCCTAGTTTAATTATTGTTAAATATCTAGAGAACTTTAATAAATTTTTCCACAAGAAGCATGTGAGTGAAGCTACAGTTCAATTTTAAAGTACCACGCTAGCTAAGTTCATGGGAACCACACAAACTGACAAGTACTCACAAGTGTTAGGAGTTAGGAGAACCATAGAAGAAAGTTTGGGGAAGTGACAAAGAGATATAGTCCACTGATCAATGCGATCGAATAGGTTGTCGTTTGTCAGCGAACATATATGCCACCAACTTTCCTACACTTGCCTTGCCTCATGATCACATGCACGATGGTATTATATCATCTGCCATTCATATATATACTTGACGACTTGAAAAAGGAGTTGCTAAATATCTAGTTAAATCCTGCAGGAAGATTAGGTCAAGCAAGTTTTATATTATATATATGCTTCTTCCTAGCTAGTGTGGAGAAGAAAAATATAGATATTAATTATAAGGATGGTAGATAGCATATTTTACTTTCTTTCTTTTTTTATTATTTACTCAAACGATTCATAGTGTAAATATTGCATGCTCTTGTCAAATGAAGATTAGGTAAAGCTGTTTTTCAATCATGTGAAGATGAAGATTAGGTGAAGTAACTTTCATCATGTATAAATCCATCTTGTTTCCCATGATTACAACATTAATACACATACATATATATGTATATGTATAAATAACTTTTTCCATTTGGATTTATACATCTTCCAAACCTAATCTTCTGGTAGACATGAAATTGATGATCGGTTGTAAAATTAGTCAATTTCAAGGATATGATTGTTTTTAATAAGTCTCTAAAATTTTTCCTTTTAGTCTTGCATATTCATTCGATATTGATAATGAACATGCAACCACAAACACACCTCTTTAATATATATATCATGCATTAGCATAATTATCAAGATATATATAGTTCTAGGGATTCTTAATTTATACAATTAACAAACCTATCTAGTTTCGAAGAGTTGTAAAGATTAATTAATTAAATTTTGCCTGTGGAAAAGGACTGACATGTTCAATAAAACTATATATATTATATAAAGTTATAAGAATGATGACCGAAAGTAATTAGGAAATTGTGATTTGAAATTAAGCACATGTAATTATAGGTTTAAACACAAGATTAGGATTTCCTATATCGGTCCATACATACATGAAAAGGTTACGAGACATCTGTTTGAACTCATTATATATATGATTTTTCTTTTTGTCTAATTTAACTACAGATGTTCATGCATGATGCAATGTTAATTTGTTAGCAATAGTGGACTTGAAGGAACACAATATACATTACATCGTACAAGCATGCATGATGCTTTCTATAATTTTTATATGATTAAAAAATAGATTAGTTTATGTAGAAGATAAATGCCTTTAAAATAATATTGTTGATTTTTAGAAATATTTAGTTTTAACTTTCTTCATCATTCTTTTATAACTATCGAGATATTGTACTCTTACATTTTTCCCATCTCTTACGTTTTTGAGTGGACTAGCTAGCTGAAGAAATTACTCAGTCAATTTACATTTCCATACTGTATTTATGTATCTATAGTTGTGTCAATCGCTGTACCAACATTATTTATTTTTAAACGTGAGACAAGATTGAAGATTGCATGTTTTGTTAATATCAAATTTCTTCAAGATGTACGGTATGATTATCACTAACATGGATCTTTTTTTTTTTTTTACCTAATATTATCATTTGGACATACCATTTCAATATCGAAACATGGATATTTATATATGAACGTCATATAGATATAGGATTTTTTTTAAGGTTTAATTAATGCCAATAGGATTTTAACTATACACATATAAACTTAGTAATTGATTTATAGAATTCCTTAGTTTTTAAGAATAAGAAGAAAAAACAAAATAGTGAATTAGTCAAATGGCCAAGCTTGGAGGTGATTTTGAATTTTAATGAGTTTTAAAAAGTTTTCATCTAAGTTCAAAATGTTTGGACAAAATTATAAGTACATCTTAATGTAATTTATGTAGATATGTCTTTTTAATACTCAACAAACTCGACAAACTTGTGTTAAGCATATCGAGTAAAATGCTCAACACATCCTGTTTGTTGCTTGTTGAAGGATTCATGAGTTGAAATATGTCTCCTTAAATACTCGATGAGCTTGTCTAGTAAAATTCTCTTGACACACATTCGACAAAGTATTCACCATTAGATTCATTTCTGAAAAAAAATGTATGTGTTAAAAAAAAGTTTCTTTTTTTCTGATTTTATTGAGTTTAGCTAAACATTCAAAATCTTTTTGAGACTTACTAAAAACAAGTTTAGATTAGGCAACTTTGAGTTTTAAACCCCATGAAATATACGAACCTTGTCAAGGCATTCAAAAGTTTTTAAAGCCTTGCATATATTCCAAGAAGCCGAAAGGAGTTGAATTTTACGTTCTCTGTCTAATTACAAGTTCAAAAATAAAAAGGAAAATAAAATTTTAAAAGCTCTTATATTTGAAAATAAGATCTGAAAGAACAAAAATTTTGTTTTTTAAGGGAAAAAACGGTTCCACTTATTACTGTTTTTTTGAAAATCTACTTTATGATTATATATAAAAAACTTACCCATATTTAATCTTACGTCTCTAGGATTAATCCTATAATAGAATATGTTCTATGTTTTTTGTTTTCCCAAAAAAAAATCACTTTTTAAATTACACACAAATAAATTTAGAAAACAAAAATAAACTTTCGTTTTTGTTCTATAAAAAAATCTCTTAAAAATTAACAATTTTTCAAAGCAATACCACGCAGAATTATAAAAAAAAAAAAAGATCTTAAGAAGATATTTAACTTTTATGCGACTCCGACCTCTCAAAATAAAGACTCTTTGAAATACTAGTACACAACATTTCATCAAATAGTATTGTTATCACAAAGCTATTTTTACACAGATACGATACATCCACTTTGCAATCTTGAAGACAAAAACAAAAACAAAAATCAACTGCTTGCTTTCATTTTATAAATCATTCATCTTTCTTTTAAGTATTAATTTTACACAACCTAATATTTAGTGGAAAACATAAATCTCATAAACCAAACAATAATACTACTTGTATTTTTAATATGTTAGGATTCAGATTCTAGACAGGACCGGAGAAAAACAAAAAACAAAACAAAATAAAAATGAAGAAAGAAACAACTATGCTATGCATTTAGTGAAAGATTCAGACTATTTTTCAGAAAAATGTGTCTATTTTGGTTCTTGGATTAGGGGTGTTGAGCTGTTGTCAACAATTATATTCTCAGTATAGATGAGAATATGTGTTTAGCTGCATTCCTTGAATTTGTACAAAATCAAAACAATAACTTAATGAATTAATATAATTCGTATATATCCATATATAAAACGACCAATCTAGAGATCTTATAATAAATATATATATATATAAGAGAAGGGGAAAAAAATCCTAAACAAACACTTTGCTTAATTTTATGAAAAAGAAATTTAAATGAACATTAAGTACTTGGCTAGCTATTGCATATAAATTAAAATAAATTAGTATTGTAATTAATTATATCTAAGAAAGCAACAGAAGTGGTGAAAAGCCTCAAATGTTAACAGTGTTGAGTGTCTCATCGTGGATGCAACACACACACACACACAAAACAAATAAACAACAGTGTTTTGGTTCCGTCTTGTCCTTTTTAACAGGATATATGCTTGCATGCATGATACAAACTTGTGTACTAAGAACAAATAATTAGCTTGTTTATGCTTATCCCTGATATATATGTGCTTCTAATTCTTGTGTTTGCTTCTCAATTATTAGTAGAAATCAGTCTAATAAGCTGCAGTACCGAAAATGTTAGAAGGGATGAAATTAATTGATTGTCCAATAATCCAATTAACATAAAACAAATCAGTATTTTGTTTATGTAAACAAAATAGAAGGCAATTAATGGAACAGAAACATGCATGCATGATGAAGAACTAGTAAACCACAGTTTTCAAATTATTTAACGAAATAATTACTTGTGAAATAACTAGCTATATCTAGTGGCCAATTAACGTATATAGTCTTGGCAGCAAATTAAGCGGAACAATTAAAACAACAGCAATAAAACGAGAGCACAACATAAGAAGCAAAATCAATTTATTATTTATTAGCCTAATTTCAGGAAAAATTTGAAAAGAGAGAGAGAGAAAAAAAAGGGGACTACGTATAGTAATATACATTACATATATTCAAACCAATTTAATAAAATTTTAACACAATTTCATGCAACATATAAGGATTTCTTACCACAATGGTGGAGGCTAGCTATTAATTAAAACTAAACAACATGCAATGAAAAGTTGAAAGCTAGCTAGAAGAGTACTATAGGGAGCACAAACAATCTAATAAAACACAAATTAATAACTCAAAAATTATATTTAATCAAACCTATTATAGATCTTGACTCGTCTCTTTTGCAGCTTCAAGCAAGGTGATTATTCAAGGAGCCTTGTTGATGATCATTATCTAAACCAACCATTGTCGTAGCTACAACTTCAGCTTCCCAAATCATGTTATCATGATGCGGAGTATTGCTGAAAGTCTGTGCAGAAGAAACGATAGGATGAAGTGATGGTGAAATGATATTATGTGGCTGCTGGTTCACGAGCACATTATCGTTAATGAGGGAATCGAGAAACGAAGAGAATGTATCCTGATCGTTACAGTTTTGATCAATGTAATAATTCTCCTGTTGGTTGATGTCTGCGTGAACGTTGCTTGGTAACCCCATGATGAAATTCTCAATTGGCGTCATATCGTCATTCGCAACATGAGTTTGATAGTGATGAGGGTTGGTAGTGAAATTTTCGATGCTTTTTGCTGCTGTTGCTTGGTTGCTGCCTCCAGTTTCTTCTGTCTGCATGCAACTGGGATTAGGGTTAGGGTTTGAACTTGACGCAAGATGATCATGTCCAGTCTCTGAGGAATCAGGAACTGGATTTAATGGCTTGTGAGTTCTCGGATCTATTCCCTGGCTAATCAGCTTCTTGCTGAGATGGGTGTTCCAGTAATTCTTGATCTCATTGTCAGTGCGTCCTGGGATTCTCCCAGCTATCAAAGACCACCTGAGAACGAAGCCCAAAAATAACAGTAAAGATTAACAACGACAAAACTCATAGTTTAGATCCAAAAAAGAGAGAGTTACAGTTATCGAACCCTAAAGAACAGTAGAATAACTCTAAAATAATTGTTGTTGATATTAGAATTCACGATGGATTGAAAGAGTCGGGGATGAAATGATTTAACACCAAATTATTAGACTACATAAGAAGAGGAACCAGAAAAATTAAGGTTGATGAAGCTTAGAAGCAATTGAATTATTAATCGATATTAGCCGATCAAGTGATCATCTTGGAGCCTTAGAAAGGTTGATGAAGTTCAGAAGCAATTGAATTAATCGAAAAAGCTTCTTCTGTGTTCAAATTCTTGCTTGTCCTACTCAAAGAGTTAATGGCCCGGCCCTAACATTATCGAATAGTTGCAAAAGACCAAGATAACCCAGAAACGAGATTGGAAGAACACAAGCCCGAGCTAGCAAACACGCGCTGACGGAACAAAGAGTACCTGTTACCAAGCAACCGATGCAGGCGGAGAATAAGATCCTCTTCATCAGGAGCTATTCGACCCCGCTTCACAGAAGGCCTGAGATAATTCATCCACCGAAGGCGACAGCTCTTGCCACAACGCTGCAGCCCTGCACGCTTTGGCAGCGTCCGCCACCTTCCTTCACCTTCTCGCTTGATATAATTGGAAAGAACCTCATCTTCCTCGGGCGTCCACGGCCCCTTCTTTATCCCCACCTTGCTACAACATGGCGTTTTGGTTCCAGATGAAGGATTCCTCATATCTTTAACTCTCTTTTAGCTATCAATTGTTTTACTTCTTTAATATGGGATTGGATTGGAGTGTTGCTTTCTCTCTAGGGTTGGTTTGGTTTTGTGCACGAAGTGGATAAATAATTAATGAAGAAAAGAAAGTTTTAGGTTAAAGAGTACCAGGGGAGGTGCGTTCGCATAGGAAAAGAAATAAAGATGAAGTTGAATAGAACGATCGATGCAGACAGAGAAGATTATAGGACCCTACTTCATTTCTAAAAGATTCTGCTCATCTCTGTACTACTATATATTATCTATTTCTTATTTCTTATTTTTTATTCTATTTATATTTATGATGTTGATTTTTACATTTTTTTTTCTTTCTATGTTAGGAAGGACTTGGATAAATACAAATGCTGCATCACTTTGTAGACCAAAAGTTAATAACATTCTAAATTCGAGATTAAAATCTAAAATAACATAGCTACGTATCAACTTAATTAACAACTCTTTATACTTTTGAAAATTAAGAGACATACATACATATATACAAATAATTATAGTTAGATTAAAAATGTAACCAAATAATTTTCCTTTTTTAAGATAATAATAATCAATCATTGCATATTTTAAAAGTATTATAGAGAAATTCTTAAAAACATCCAAAATTAAGAGCACATATCTGGAAAAAAAAATTATATTAAAAAATTTATATGTTATGATCATTACAATTAAACAAATCAACAGATAGGTTTTTTTTTGGTCTAATGTTAAAGACCGATCGCTCAAGAGTTTAAAAAGAGTTTTAAGATGTTAAGCATTAGAGATGAGAAGCAAAAGAAAATTGTAGTTTTTTGGTAGGGATTTAAATTTTTTGGAAACATAGTTATTCAAAAAAAGAAAATCCTCTAATTTTGATATAAGTTTCTAATACAAGTAATGGTAAGACAAATGAGAATTATAAAAAATAATAATATAAGAAGTTTATGTTAATTAACTACCCACACTTGTTAAGTCAATTATCATATTAACCAATCGTATCATATTGGTTAATTATTTGGTAAGTAAGAATCTAAAATAGTACGAACATAGAGTTGTACAAAGATTTTATTTGTTTACAAAACCGATAATGTTACAGTTCCTTTATGTTCTGATTGCATGGGCGGCTACTATCTTTGACCTGGCGCCAAACCAATGGTTCTTTTTTCGGAAAAGGCGGAGCAAAGTAATAATTTTTTATACATTAAATTTTAATTTTAATATAACTAAGAGAAAATCATGTGTGTACACGTGGATTTATATTAAATTCTCTTGGTTGCAGCAATGGTGTACTTGAAAATTCACGGTCCTCCCTGATTAATCTGTCTTTCTGAAAGTGTGCGGTCAAGATTGCTTGTGGACCCTTAAAAGACAAAAACCGAGTGCCACATCAGATGATTGTTCTCTGGTTGGCCTTGCTGGCCACTTGCTTAGCCATTAAGTTAAAAAATAAATTTTTGATGCCAGGAATTTGACATTATCCAGAACCAGAGGGCCCCATGCACCACCCACCGACTTATTTAAACTAAGGTTTGAAAGGGAAAAATTCAACAATTGTTATAGGATGATAAATTAAATAAAAATAAGAATTTAATTTTCATCTTTTCTTACTATAAATCTTTTATTATTCATAAAATAATCTCTTTTATACACTAAGAAAATTTCAAATTCTAAAATTCAACTCCTCTACCAAAAATCTTCTTCAATTTTTTAAATATAATACTTTGACTTTTATCTTCATTGTCTTTTACATATTTCATTTGTTATTTATGAAGATTATTTGCTATTACCACAGTAAATAAAACAATTCTTCAATTAGGTACAGTCAATGGATAATAACCTTGACACGTCAGCCCTTGTAAGTAATCCTTTGAACGACCATGTGCGGTTAGGATTTTACAGTTGAATATTTTTTGTCTTTTAGTTGTAGTTGTTCAAGTCGGCATTAGACGAGTCGTTTCATCCGACGGTTCTCCTTTATTTGGCAATTTGATAGCAACCAACAAAGTGTCTTTTAAATCACATGGGACAATTCGATCTTACTTGACTTAATTATTTTAGTAAAATGAGAATTATAATTTGGAACAAATGGTTACCTACTTTAACATAGATTGCTACTATATTTATTCAAACCTATTATTTAAATTAATGCAATTCTAGGTGAAATTTATAGTTTTTGGTTTTTTTTTTTTGCTTATTCATATTGTATTATATTAAATAATTTTTAGGATCATTTCCTATTTCCTAGTCTAGTTCTCCTTAGCTTTTAAAAATCTTTTAATGTATTATATATGTGAATTATCATATCGGTGTGTGATTAAGATTGAGAGTTATGCTATTTTTCTTATTATTAATATATATTTAACTAACCACCGTTGATATATATTAGCAAATTTTGCTTAGATAAAACTTATATCAAGAAAAATAAACTGTCTCTATGTCAAAAGGTTAGTTTAACATAATGTGTTATAAACTATAACAATAGTAAATTTTTGGTACAACTTCACTGATTTTGTAAGTCAAACTCATTAATTAACATAAAAAGATTTCTTAAAGTAATGTTTTCTTGTTAAATACTTACACATGTTAAGGTAATTTTATATAAAATTAATTTTATTTAAGAAAATAATGTCATATCTATAACTCATCTACAAACAACTATTAATACAATTTAAGTTGATAAAATATTATTAATTTTATTTAAAAGAAACAATGTTATATCTATAACTTATCTACAAACAACTATTTATACAATTAAGTTGATAAAATATTATTGGATAAATAATATCCATATCTTGTAATTTAACTATCTTCATATATTTTTGTTTTTAGATATCTTACCAACTCAAATTATGTAATAGTTAGTTAGGTAATAGTCTACATTTAAGAATGGAGGGTTCAAAGAGAAGACCTATTATCATACCTAATTCTTGTAAATAACTACGTGATTAGTATTGAGATCCTCTCCTTATCTTAGCTTGACCTGACGTTATTTGATAACACATGCCTCATCATTAAATGTATGGCTAGGATCTAATTTCCATCTTTCTTTACTCAAAACGTAATTGTTTTAGCTTCATCTTAAACTAAAGCAATAAATAAATAAAAATTCTCGTCTCTCTCTCACACCAAATCAAATCAAACCTTACTACACTCAAAAAATTTTGATCTCTCTCTTGCATGAAATCAAATTAAACTTGGCTTTTCTTCTTTCTCTATACTATTATTCATTTTCGTTTAAAAATGTATCAAGTCAAAATTGTTAGTGATTTTGATTTGGTGTTGTTAAATCATTATATTTTGCTGCAAATTTATTTGGCACAAATCAAACAGACGCCATTTGGTGGTTTATTACTCAAAAATCTTCTGCTCATGCTATTTGGGTTAGATTCTTTTGTGTTTATTTGATTAAAGCTTGAGCACTATCAACGGATTTATTCTTTGATAAATTAGACCAAAGCCAACAAGAAGGCAAAAGAGAAAGTTATTGGTTACATAGTTTTGGGTGAAGGTCTTACAATGTCAACTTACTGGTTGCATAGCTTCAACTAGTTAGTGTGTATAGTTTTGTGAGGGAAACATATGACGTATATGTTGTTGTCTGAATAAAAATTTTGTAAATTTTCTAGTTGTATAAATATCTTCCTGTATGTTTTCTTCTAATTTAACATATTACTCTATGTATCTTAAAGCAGTGTTGAATGAGGAAAAATAAGATTTAATTGAGATAAATAATGCCTGGGTTGCCTAGGTTTCCCTCTGATGGCAGATAAAACATTCTTTACATATGAAACAGTGATAGCAACATTGAAGCTACTAATAAATGATTTGATCCTAAAGAAAAAAAAAACTCTAATAATTTTAATTGACACCTATATTCGTATTTGTAAAATCAAGATCCATTACTTGAAATTTAAGAGTCTTGAAATGTAAAAATTAAAGCTCAAGAGTTTTGAAAGGCAAATAAGAAGCTTATACTATTTTGTTGAAGCAAATTTTGGAAGCCTAGGTTTTGTGCTTGTGCATTAGGAGTCCATGACATTAAATTAGGCATGCTACATACTTGTGATGAGAATTCTGACTTTAACAATAAAAGCAAGAATTATTACAATGCTTGCATAATAAATAAATGTCAATTTTAGTCACTAAAATAGAGTTGAAAACTACTTACTGAATAAGAATGAAAAGTTGATGGATTGGGAATATTACTACCCGTATGAGACAAGTCATTATAAGTCTACTGCCATAGATACAAGTTAAGTAAGTCATTTATGATATATACTAATGAATATTGGTTGTAATAATAAAAAACTTAGTAATTAAAAAATCAGCATTGTAACCTGAGATACTTGAGAGCATGGTGAAAGATTAAATGTCTTTTCATTTTTTTTTAGCCAATGCTCTTATCTAAAGCACTCTTAATTCTATGTCTTCCCTAAGAGAACTCTTTCTTTTTTAGCCATTTTGCTTTAACAATATTGACATTTTTAACACATTCAATTTTAACATTGCTTGTGTGTTAGAAAGAATATTCAATTTATTTTTCATTCTTATTACCATCAATTTCCAAGCGTAAATCATCTTAAACTAACTTTGCCAAGTTAATGGCATGGTTATTGGCAAGATTGTAGGCTTTTTCACTCTCATAAGCCTTGCTTAATATTCTAGTGAAGGTGGAACACAATGCTCTATATCGACATGTCTGTTGCAATTTAGGGTCAGATTGAATTTCGTGGCTATGCATATCTTTCACATACTCAACTCTAACTTGTTTTGTCCACCTTTCTAAGATTTTCTTGCCAGGAATTTCTTTTATATTCATGGCATAGAAACCATCACTACAAAGAATCCCTTTCATTTCAAACATCGTGCAGCTACAATAGAAAGTATCATCACTATACCTTTTCACATATCACTCACTAGCATGGCCATCTAGTGTAATTGTGTAAACTTTATTTTAAAATTAAAAGTACAAGGAGTTACAAGCATAAAATGATTTATGTTATAGGTTAGTTAATATGAAAATATCAAGAAAAATAGCATCCCAAGCAAGAGAGAATTCTACAAAGGCATTGCTTCAAGATTTCCAAGATCAATTTGAAGAGGCTATTGAATTGTCAATAACAAGTTGTAAAGTAGATGGTGTGTAAGGACTTCCTCCAAAACTACTTCTACTTCCGGTTTTCCCTTATCATCCTTTCTTTGTGATATGCTCTACTTTGCATATCATTTGTTTTTTAATCTATTTGTAATATGTTTTGAGCTTGAGGGAGATCTTCAAGGCTTTGTGCTTCTGGGATTGACTTCTTTTCTCTTTTTTACTAGATTTATGCAATAGTTAAGTGAACCTTCACCATTAGAATTTTTAATATATATGTCACATAATTTTTATATATTTGAGGGTTTTTTAAAAATACTAACAATTATGATATATACTTAATTAGGAGTAAAACACTGGTTTTATTTATGTTTGTGGGTTGTAAATGACCAAATTTGTCATATTAAAAAAAATTGAGGACAAATATGTAAACTCTATAACAAAAATCCCTCTTCCTAGCCTCTTTGATCTTCCGTCTTTCTATTTTCACTTTGCCTCTCCCTCATTCATGTTTTCCCTTCTTCAATCCCTCACTCCCTCATCAATTTGACACACCTCACTTCGTCAGTCCTTCACTGACTTACTTCGCTACAAAATCAAACCCCACTCACTCACTTCATCACTCATACACTGAGTTTTTTCTTTTCTCCATGTCTCTTTTTTGAGGTTTATGATGGGTTGTTAGTTGTCACATAGAAGGTTAGTCTAATCTGGGTTAAGGTCTAGGAGTGATTGATGGGTTGTTAGTTGTCACATAGAAGGTTAGTCTAATCTGGGTTAAGGTCTAGGAGTGATTGATGGGTTAAAGGTTGACGACTAAGTTGAAGGTTGAAAAATGAGAAAAAAATTCCATCACTGTACTTTATCCTTCACCATCGTTTCAAATTCATAAAAAATTGTGGGAAATTAAGACCAAAGTTCAAATCCTCTTTTAACGTAGCACTAAAGCTTTCACTGAGTTGGAGACTTACACATAAGCCCATTTCTCTATTAACTCAAATATGCTCTTTGAACAATTATTATTGTGCACACCATATTCATTAAGCATATTATTCAATATATTTGAAAACTCATCTTCCCCCTCAATATCATACATAAACTTACACCAAGACACTTTTCACCCCACCAAGACCTCTAAACACACCATTTATATGTTTTAATGCCTTTTGCATCATATGTCATTTACAAAGTCTATGGTATATCCCAGGCATTACATGTAAAATAGCTTTAGCCATTGCTGCATCTTGATCTATGAAAATTTTTTGAACCCTTTCCAGACATTGCCCGCAAAAAAGTTTCAAGCAACCATGTAAATGAGTCAATCATCTCATCATACATCAAAGCTCCTCCAAAGACAAGAGTCTCTTGATGATGATTAAGCCCAACAGACAATACAAACGATCAATTTTCTTTATTAATTTTGTAAGTCGTATCAAAACTCATAACATCCCCAAATTGACCATAGTCAATGATCATTTTAGCATCAGACCAAAACATATTTGTCTTTTGTTCTTTATTGTCCAATTGCATAGAATAAAAACCTAAAGAGAAGGATTTTTCAAAGTCTGATAAGAAAAAATTTTAAAACATATTCTGTTTCTCTATACAAAAGGTTTTTTTTTCTTTTTTATCTAAGTGGTTCTTGTGATCTAGTTTTATGTACCGAAAAGACTGTCTCTCTAACTTGTCGACCTATTCACTCATATGGGACTTCAGTGCAACCCTAGATTCTTATACTAAGTTAACTTCAATTACTTGTGAGCGGGTTTTTTTTTTGTTATAAAGGTAGCATATGAGATACTATTTTGATACAAGAGGATGGTTGTGCAATTCCACAAAATGATTAACAAAAAAATTATTTTCCTTCCTGTTTAACTTAATACACATTTGAACACCACAACCTGTTCTTATCTCCCCTCTAAGTTTTGTAGTTAAATGATCTCGTTTATCTTTTAATCGAAAACCTTCTTTACAATAAACATAAATTCTCGATGTGAGTTCACCAGTACATTTATTCTTACCACATGTCTCTCTTCTAATGCTAAATCCCAACTTCAATGTATAATTATTATAGAAATCACATGCTAATTGTTCTGAATTAGACTTCATGCCATATCTAGGCTTCCAATCCCCATCACTGAAACATTCTAAAGTAACATCATTTATAGCCATATGAATACATAAATAAATTTAGTAGAAAGTTATTATTGAAATAAATGATGTTTATATATATGTAAGAATTAAAAAAATCAGTTACATATTTTTTTTGATATAAATATTCAAAGTTATAATTTGAGAGTAAAATCAATTTTACTAGTTAATTATAAACTTTTAGTCAATGGTAACAATAAACACGACTAGGACTGTAATTGATTAGAAAATAAAAATCTCAACCTTATTGTAACCATAATCCATGAACATAAAACTAACAAATTAAAATCAAATAAGTCATCCCAAATAGAATAAAATAAAAAAGAATATTGAAATAAAATAAATGGGTTAAAAAATGCTAACCTCTGTCTTTTGATCTACTACACTTTTCTTTACGTTCTTTTTACATGAAGAGATAGAGCTATTTCATGTGCTAAAATAAGATTAAGAGGAAGCATATGCTATGCTATAAGAAGACTAAAAGACGTTTTTGGTTGCTGAGCAGGAATGAAGATAGAAACATCATCATTTAAAGGTTGATCAAAGAAAAAAGATATAAAAAAAAATCCTATTCATACATTTAATAAAAAATCATGTGTCACTAGATCTAAGAAAGGTAAAAAAAAGCTAAGATCAGGATAGGATCTTGCTTCATGTGATTAACACCTTATTAGTCCTATTTAAAATAGGAAATAATGAGGACTCTCCTTGTATTATAAGGGATTTTCATCATATTTTAATAAAACTAAATTCCTGATATAACACCTCATATAATGCTTACTATCCAAAAACCTTATGTAATGCTTACTATCTAAAGGCAAGTTAACAATAATAAATAGAAAACATTTTTTATTTAAAAAAAATCATGTAATACTAATAAAGATATAACAAGATGCTTTCTATGCAATATAAAGAAGAAATTATAAGTTTAAATTTAGTGATGTAACAAGATTTCAAATCCTTCTTTATCATAGGATTAGTAAAATGAAGAATAAGAACATTGGCCATAGCCATATATGCCATAAGAATTATTTGAGGAATATGAACCTGAAATTTCTCAAATACAATGGGATAATGACTTTCCTTTTGATGATACTGATTAAAGTAAAAGCATCGTGGACCCTACCAACGGAAGCAATAGTGAAGATAAGATGTGACTCGATATAACATAAAGAATTTTAATAATGAGTGTGATGAGGTGTGATTTATAATAATATATAGATAAGAATATTGGCGAGGTGTCTAGCGTAATGATGTAAAGTAAAGTTTGATATAACATAAAGAGAGGTGAGCTATATAGTAACATGGAAAGGAGATTCTTTAAAGATAATGAAACATCCTAGAATATTATCCTTGTTATATATATATATATATAAAGGATATATTAGTCTTGTATTAAGCAAAGTTAGATATGAATGTAAAATATTTCCTTTGTGTGCAAACACTTCTTTATGTAGGCTTGGCAATGGGTCGTGTTATAGCGGTTTCGTATCATTTCGTAGTCGTGTCGTGTTAAATTATATTAATCCAAATCTGACCCATTAACTTATTGGGTCTCAATCTTAGAACCTAAACCTAGTTGTTGACTTAACGTATTACCCGAATCCAACCCATTTAATCCGTTTTTTATTTTCAAGTTAAACAATAATATGTATAACATGATTTATATAAATTCTAAATATAAAACATAACTACTAATTTATAAATTTAATATACGAAAACATAAAAATGTCATACCAAATTTAACATAATACGAAAACATAAAAATGTCATACAAAATTTAATATAATCCAAAAACATAAAAATATCTATTGAACTATTTTTGAAAATAAAATATGACATACTATATGCTTCTTTCTTGTATTCCCCATCAAAATGTCATACTTGTACACATCTAAGGAAAAAAATATTATTATTTTAGAATTTGTTAACTAAAAAGTAACATAAGCTTGAAAACATAAAACAATTATGATAAGTTAATATCTCTTATTAATCATCAACAACAATAGTTGAATTTTTTGATGCTTTATTAGCCTTAGATTCCAAATTGAAGACATCTTCTGTGAGCTCTTCCAAGTTAGTTTCATCTTTTCCTATGAAAAATCAAAAAATAAATAAATCAATAAAAATAAAAAATAAAAATTACAAAATGTATATAATCATCAATTTATAAAGAAATCATAGTATCGGTATAAAATACATAAAGGTTTACCTTTTTGTCCAAAAGCCAATCTCGAGCACATTCCAAACCTTAAACAATGTCAGGCAATAATGAACTACGATATTGATCTAACACTCTACCACCAATACTAAATGTTGATTCAGATGCAACAGTAGAGACTGGAATTGTTAAAACATCACGAGCCAATTGAGAAAGTATAGGATAACGATGTTGCTCTCCTTTCCACCAAGTTAAAACATTTAACTCATGCTTCCCATCAAGCCTAATTTCTTCATCAAGATACTTATGAAGTTCAGTTTTATTAGTTAAAACAGAACCTTCTTTATAACTAACATCAAAGTCCCACAAAATATCAACTAACTTGATATTAGCATTATAATAAATGCAAATGCATTTTTATATATTAGAAGACAAATAGAATTTTAATTTCTCTCAAAAATAGCATCACCACTTTCAATCTGAGTAGGAATGTCATCCAATTAAGTACATAGGTCTACAATATGAGACAAGTTCTCCATTTACTTATTAAAAAGAGAGAAAAATGTCTCATGAACTTGCAGAAACTCACAAGAATGCTAACCATGAAGCTTTGAGTAAGACCATCATACAAATTGTAGCTTGTAACGAGGTTCAAGAATAATAGCAATTACTAGGATACTACTATAACGAGACCAATATTTTTCAAACTTTAAGTTCATCTGAGTTGCCATTTTCCTCAAGAACCTATCATTACTGTCAATTGTCGCCTTAATATTATGTTGGATTACAAAGATCTTAGGAAAGAATAAGTTTGATGTGGGATATTTTGTCCTAGAAAATAAACAAGTGACTTCATAAAAATATCCCAAAAACCTAGAAATCTTTCATATTTTATTCCACTCATCTGGTGAAGGACAACAATTAAAATGAGAGTCAATCAACCCCAAATTAATAAAAGCACAACGATAAAAAAGTGCATTCTCAAGCATAAGATAGGTTGAATTCCATCTAGTTGTGACAACTTGTCTCAAACCTCTTGTACTAGCCATTATCCCAACTTGCGCAACACAATCATAGAATTTATGTTTTCTTGATGGTGAACCTTTCATATATTTGATGCATTCCCTAATCTTTACAACCGAAGCATCAATTTCTTTCAAACCATCTTGGACTATCAAGTTCAATATGTGAGCACAACAACGAAAATGAAAGAATTGATCATCCATCAAGAGTAGACCTTTAAAATTCAATTGATTTTTTAAAATATTAACAAAACAATCATTGACAGAGGCATTATCCAAAGTGATAGAAAACAACTTATTCTGAATCCCCCACTCACCTAATAGTGTATTGATTTTATCTTATAATGCAACACTGGTGTGTGGAGGGGGCATATGACAAAAGTTCAAAATTTTTTATGCAAATTCCAATCTGAATCAATAAATGGGCTGTTAAAGAAAGATAACCATCAGTTGATATTAAAGTCCACAAATCAGATGTCAAACTTATCTTCCCTAGAATTGAATTTAGCAAGTTTTGAAGTTTAATCTTTTTATTTTGAAACATCCTCGACACACTTACTTTGGCTGTATTCCTACTAGACAACTTGATATTAGGAGAAATATATTCAAATATAGTCCTAATACCTTCACACTCGACAAAATTGAAAGGCAAATCATGCTTAATAATTGCTTCAATCAATAAATCACGAAATATCTCTTAATCTAATTTTTGAGAAAGCAATGAAAGAGTGGCTTGAGATTGTGATTTTGATAAAAATAATTGTTCTATGTCATGATGTTGCTTCCTAGGACAAGTTTCAAGGTGATTCAACATATTACTTGTCCCATGATGACTACTGCACTTATATTCCAACCCACATAGCTTGCATTTGGCACGCTTGTTTTGACCTTCAGTTCCAGGTATAACCTCAAACATGGTCCAGTCACGTGATCTTAATTTGCGTTTGCTTTTCTCTTTGTCTTGCAATTTTGTGCCCGTATTTTCTGCATCATTTGTCTCTGCAGCTTATTTTATATTTGCAGTGTTGTCAACCAATTCACATGATTCACCTAAATTTGTGTTCATGTCTATAGAATCCATCTGAAAATAAATAAATAAAAATGTGAAACATGAGTTGATATGAAATAGTAAAATAAAATATTAAAGTTGCATAAAGAAGAAAAAAATAATTAATATAAAATATTATTCACAATTTATATAATATAAGCCAATATATGTACTAGTAATAAATCTTTCAGTGAAATATAATTTGATTTAAAAAACAAAAAGCATAAAAAATTTATTCTAAATAATATCAAAATTAATATCTACTGATATGCTAAAAAGTACATTATTTGATACAATATTTAAATCCATTAATCAATACAATACAAATTAAATTATTAAGTAGCCTACAAATAAAATAAAAATAAAAGTGAACAAGACAAGCACTTAATTTGTACAATAGTTAAGTCGACAAAAAATTCTAGTGGCTCCTTTTTGTGAATGATAACATGCAGATTGTGTAACAATTAAAAAAACTATGCACCAATGCAGAACCTCTATAAACTAATGTGTAAGTTGGTGTGTGCGTCTATGCATCATAAAGATGTGCAAAACAAAATTTAGGAAAAAAAAGAACTCAAAACGCAATTTCTAATATTTTTAAAAGCACCAATTTGCTAACAATAGTTGGACTACTATTAAAATATACATTTAATCATATTTTTCTTTGATATTGTTGGTGTCTAGCGGGAAGAAGGGTACACAAATTTAATATGTCATGAAAGAGAAACATTAATTGAGGAAGACTTCACCAATCACATGTCTTTAATTTGAACCACAAAATCCATAAAAGATTTTCGTACAAAATAAGGCCTAATGCAAAAAATATTACACTTTATTCTATTGTTTAGCAATTTAGATGCTGTTTTCTAAGGATAAATATTAGTAAAGAAATAAAAAAAGTAATGGTCTTCCCCTGACTTTGCGGCTAATCTCTTATCTTACGAATAGTGATTTTGTGGTTAAATATATTGACTTAATAGTATTATAATAATTTTGATTTGGTTAAGTTAGAAATTAATATTTGTAATAATTATTTATATTTTATTTATATATTTTTCATGTATTATAAATAAATTTACTAAATTATCCCTAATATTAACAAGTTAAACATATGAAACGGTTTTTGAGAAGATAAACCCAAATATAGTCCAATATCAAACGGGTTTTATCGTATTAACCCGTTAATGACCCGATCCGATAATATTAAATAAAAAACACATTTTTATCGAATAGATTCGTGTCATGTTAACGGGTTGTATAGAATTTGTCAGGCCTATCTTTATGTCATAGTTTCTCCAAAATCCTTTAATAGTGTTGCCAGTAGGACTTTCTTTCCAAATATTAGCAAATTTTCTTGATTTATCTTTCTTTCAATAAATCTTTGCTTTTTTATTTTGCTCAAAATATCTATGCTGCTCATCACGAGTTTGTTGAAGAAAATAGTCACTATTTTATATATATATGTGTGTGTGTGTGTGTATGTATGTATGTATGTATAGACACACACACACGCTTACACTTATACATGTTAGTATAATTTCTTATATTGACAATATTGTATAATTAAGAGTGAAAATAATAATAGTAGTAGTAGTTGTTGTTGTTGTTGTAGTAGTAGCAGTAATAGTAGTGGTAATAATAATAATAATACACCCTAAAAAGTAATTAAAAAAGTCAAAATAGGTTGTATTTATTTTTAGTGTTTTGACTAATACTAGTAAAAGTACTTTAAAGAAATACTTGAAATATATTTTCTTGTTTGAAAAATATTTTTCAATTATAATGTATTTTGACATATTTTATAAAAAAGAATTTGATAAAGGGTTAGGGTATTACAACTTGAATCTTTAACACATTGATGCTTATAATCAACATGCGACCTTGTGTATTAAAAATATGTTATGGTATTAGTTGTTGATACATCAGGTTTAGTGGATCATAAAGCATTGGAAATTGAAGTTAATTTTAATATAAAAGGGCAAAAGTGAATATATGTTGTGTTAAAGTCCAAACCATAAGAGAATTTGTGAAATTTTCTAAATGCAATAGGGGCAATTCCTTCCCCCCCAACCACAGTCCTTTAATGCTTATGTCCATGGGTTTATTAAGAAATAACTTTAATATTAGAATTGTTTTTGTTTTTAATAAACAAACAAGCATAAACAAATTACAAATTGGGGGAGGACATTTTATTTTAGAAATAATAAGAAGGTTGAAAAGGGAACTAACTTTATGGGATAATTAATAATACACATGTAATATTTCTATATTAATAAATCATTTGATCGAGTCAATTATTAAAAACAGTTTGGTGATTAAGTAAAGTTATATTAAATGTTTAAACATTTTAAGGTAATTTCATATAAAATTAATTGTATTTAAGAATCAAAAAATCCAAGGGCAAGTACTTGTCATACCTAATTCTTGTAAGTAACTCCATCAACACCCTACTCGTCTTACTCAAAATAGGGAAGAGTGAGGAACCTCCTTATATTATAAGGGAGTTTTATTATATTTTAATAGAGCTTATATAAAACCTCATAGCTTATTAACTAAAGGCAAGTTCAAAATAATAAATATAAAACACTTTTTTTATTAAAAAATCACCTTATACTAATAAAGAAATAACAAGACACCATAATAATTCTATTCAATACAAAGAAGAAAATGATAGGTTTAATTAAAAAATAACTTAAATATTCTAATTGTTTTTGTTTTTAATATAAATATATGCAAACTAATTATAAAGTGGGAAGGACATTTTATTTTAGAAATAACAAAAGAAGGCTGAGGAGCATGAACAACTTTATAGGATATTATAGAGGTTTAAGCTATTTATATAAATATATATTTATCTGTTAACAAATGGTTTGATGGAATCAATTAATAAAAATATCTCTGGTGAATAAAAAAAAAGGCAATTAATGATTTTTTAGAAGGGGAAAAAATAGGATTTAATCGTTTTCATATTAAAAAAATATTTATGAAAACGCACACTTACAAATATATTTTAAATCAATATGAACTATATATCATATTTAAAATTTTAAAAAATTTAAACCGACCATGTATTAATACTTAATTTTAAAAATAAAGATATAATATTAAAAAACAAACGTACCCTATATTCCTAATTAGCTACTATTGGCATGTGAGCTCAATTTTTTTTTTCTTTTTCAATATTCTTTTACAAGCTATGTCAATAATGGGCCAGTCTTTTAAGTGTGTCAATCTGGCAAGCTAGCCTATTCGATCCAATTAATCCAGTAATCAAACAATGAACAATATTGTTCTTAATGGCAATCGTACTTGTGTGAACCTTACTTGATATGACCAACTGGTGAATCTCATTCAGTTTACATCACTAATTTTGATTTTGTTAATGAAATATATTTAGGTTGGAGAGTGACAGAATTTTCATTACAAAACATGTTGTCATCAACATCAAATAATTGTTTTCCAGTAATATCATATAATACTCTCTTTAATAATGTAATTGGTCTATTTAAGATTCTCATCCAACGACAATTATCAATAAATAACAACAATTGGTTATCAAAAGCATAAAATGCTTTGCTTAGTGGCCTACAGCAGTTGGATTCCAAAGCTATCATGATTGTATCAGTGATCAAATGGCCCAAAACCGAGTGACCTGACCTGAGCAAAGCATATGTCCAGTTTCTTGTTTTAATCATCATAAATGGGACAGCCAAGGATTGGCTGGTGAAGAAGAGATCTATAAAGTAAATTAAAAGGCCTTAGAGAGCAAAAGCATATTCCTCTTAATTGGAACTGCAACTCCCACTTCTCTTTTCTTTCCCCTCCATTACCAAAAAAGTCATATATCTTTGTCAGATCAAGTGGGAATGTGCATACCTAAAATAGTAAGATTAATTTATTCCATTCCACAACATTACAAGTTTAATTTTGTAAATCAAAATCTTGGAATCGTTAATCTTGTTTTAAAAAATGAAAATACAAGATTAAGATGTTTTTGAATAGAGAACGCTACTCTTACAAAATTACTTATACGAACTTACTTGATCAAATTGACGTGATATTTTTCTATGATCACCACGCCACTTATCTTAATTAATATCATATATTTATCTAATTATTATATTTATTTATCCGATCATATCATACCATATCACGTGAATTTATATAAATAAATTTGTCTAATTAGTTTATAGAATAGTATTACTCTTTTTTAATACCTCTTTCATAATGAATTAAGCTATTATAATTTAATATTTTAATTTAAATTATTGGCATGTATTTATAATCAATTGTTTACTTTAAACTAATTGATATAATATTATTGAACAAGTATAAATATAACTATTTTTTAACTATACTTCATAATCATTAGATTAGATTGTATTACATCAATGCTTATAGATAGGTATAAAGATATTTTTTTAATTATAAAATTTAGTTCCTTTTTTAATTTTTTTCAAAATAAAAACTAATCAACAGCAGCATTTTTTTAACTATATTTTATAATTTATATAATTGAAAAAGGCACCAATTACATAAATGTTATCCAATAGCCTTAGATCTCTTCTCTCAACCTATATAAACTTTTTATTTTTTTCACTTTGTATTTTAATTAAAATTTTATACTAAAGTATTATTCAAAGAAATATATAATTTAAACGATAAGGTAAAAAAAAAAAAAACAAAAACCCTGAAAATTCATATCTACCTCATTTTTTTCTATATTTTCTTAATAAAATATGATTTAAAATTTATTATTATATTCGTCTACATGTAACACGAGGCATGGTTGTTAGTGCACTTAAACAATAACTCGAAAGACGTGAAGAAAAGTTCGAAATATTTTATGTATCAGATAAACTTTACTTAATGAAGATAATTAATTTTTAGTCAAAAAGTTTAAATTAATAAAATACTTGATTAATAGATTTATTCAAGATATAATATCTTTTTATTCATGCAACTTTTCGAAACTTCAGCGCGCTTATAATAATTTTTCATATATTTCAATCAAAATAGCTTGTTTTTTTCCTCAAAAAATTTGAAAGTTAAATGAGTTTTAAATTTATTTTTTTAATTTGCAATGATCCCACCTAATAAATTAATTAAGTAGTTTAGAAATTAAACGGCTTTCAAAGAATACAACTGTTTTTTGATGTTGTTTATATGTACGTGCCCATTAATTACACCCCAATTGAATATTTTTTGAAAATAAAATATAATAAATTTGTTATCATAAATTTATTATATTTTCTTTCAAATTAAATGGTGCTGAGAATATAATTTATTTATCATAGGATTTGTTCTGCTTGTAATCCAACACTATGTTATTATCATGTTGACACAAACACGTCTCATTGATAATTATTGTTGGATTAAAATAAAATATTTGATTATTATGGAATTATCCAAAAATTTCAATACTTTATAGCGTCATGGATGATGATTATCATTTATTTTAAAGCCGATTACAATAGCAAATATTTATCCAATATTATCCTATGAAAAATAGCCTAGTGTTAAATCAAATAGATTAAAATGACTCTGCCACTTTATTAGAGATGACGTGGCAGAAACCCGATCTATCAGCGTAGAAAACCGTACCGTATCAAACTTGACGGCACAAGCACAATTCCAAACCCTCTACCCTTGAAACGCAAACGCAAACTCTCCATTTATCTCTCTTTTCTCTTTTGTTTTCTATCAAACAATAAAAATAATAAAAAAAAAAAAAAACAACAACAGCAACAACAAACCCTTCTTTTTTATTTTCTTTCCCTCCTTCTCAACTCCAATTAAACCCTAAACTCGTCGCTCGCGCCACTCACCGCCACGTCACCTCACGCCATGGCCACCGATCCAACTCAACTCCAACTCGGTCTCCTCCTCGGCCCCGACCCTTCCCACTTCGAAACCCTAATCTCTCACCTCATGTCCTCCTCCAACGACCACCGCTCCTCCGCCGAGTCCCTCCTCTCCCTCCTCCGCCAGTCCCACCCCGACTCCCTCGCCCTCAACCTCGCCCGCACTCTCACCTCCTCCTCCCTCCCCGAGTGCCGCGCCATGTCCGCTGTCCTCCTCCGCAAGCATCTCACTCGCGACGACTCGTCCTCCTTCATCTACTCCCGCCTCTCCCCCGCCACGCAGAGCAATCTAAAATCCGTCCTCTTGCTCCAGCTTCAGAAGGAGGACAATAAGTCGATTTTGAAGAAGCTCTGCGACACCGTTTCGGAACTCGCCGCCTCAATTTTGCCCGATGGTGCTTGGCCTGAACTTCTTCCTTTTATTTTCCAGTGTTTGGTTTCTAATATCGCTAGGCTTCAGGAATCGGCGTTGTTGATATTGTCGCGGTTGAGTCAATTCGTCGGCGAAGCTTTGATTTCTCACATTGACACTCTACACGAGGTATTTTCGCGGTTCTTGAGTAACGAGAATTTTGATTTGAGGATTGCGGCATTAGAAGGCGCCGTTAATTTTATCATGAACTGTTTACCGAGCTTAGGCGAGAAGGAGAAGTTTCAAGATTTGTTGCCATTGATGATGAGGACTTTAATGGAGGCGTTGAATAACGGAAACGAGGCTGCGGCGCAGGAGGCCTTGGAGTTTTTAATCGAGTTGGCGGCGACGGAGCCGAGATTTTTGAGGAAACAACTGGTGGATGTGGTTGGGTCGATGTTACAGGTTGCGGAGGCTGAGAGTTTAGACGAGGGGACTCGGCATTTGGCGATAGAGTTTGTTGTGTCTCTTGCGGAGGCGCGTGAGAGGGCGCCGGGGATGATGAGGAAGTTGCCGCAGTTTATAAGGAGGTTCTTTGTGGTGTTGATGAATATGTTGCTGGATTTGGAGGATGATCCTGTATGGCACATCGCAGAGAGTGAGGATGAGGATGCAGGGGAGACGAGTAATTATGGGTTCGGGCAGGAGTGTTTGGATAGGTTGTCGATTTCTTTAGGCGGGAACACTATTTTGCCTGTTGCTTCGGAGGTTTTCCCAAGTCTTTTGGCGGCTCCGGAATGGCAGAAACACCACGCTGTGCTTATTGCACTTGCACAAATTGCAGAAGGTTGCTCCAAGGTAGTAAACTTGCACTCCTGAACTTGTCCATGGTTATTACTGGTTGTACTAGTTCTTGTACCTGTTTTACTGTGTAGAGTACAGTTTGCTTTCTTATCTCTTTATATCTTGGTGGTGTTGTGTTAACTTTTAGACAGATAAATTGTGAAAAAAATCAGATTCAATTTATTTTTGGGAAGAGAATTGACAGATGAAGTTTGGTTAGTTATGTGGAGAATAGGGAAGTTCTCTGCAACATCTTTTATGATGGTTGAAGCATGAGTTTTGTCTCAGTATGTCCAATCGGTGAAGGATTAGGGTTTTAATTCCTTGTACTCTGTTGGGTTTTACTTGTTATGGCTGTGTTAGCTGTTGCACTGTTTTAATTTGGTTTAGCATGGTTTATATTGGTAATTTCATGATTTTTTCTCTATCTAAAACAACTTTCAGGGTTGTGTGATTCTTTATTTTTATTTTTATTTTTATTTTTATGAGTTCAACTAAATGTTTCATTTGCTTGCATGTTGTTCTTACATTTTGACTCTTCTACTTCAGGTGATGATAAAGAATTTAGAACAAGTAGTTTCCATGGTTTTGAATTCATTCCAAGATCCCCATCCCCGTGTGCGATGGGCAGCTATCAATGCAATTGGACAGTTGTCCACTGATTTGGGCCCAGATTTGCAAACACAGTTTCATCAAAGGGTGTTGCCGGCATTGGCTGGAGCAATGGATGATTTCCAAAATCCTCGAGTACAGGTACATGGACCTGTGTTTGTAATATATTTCTAGGCGTGTCCAGTGTATCTCTTTTTGGGGAACAAATAGTAATCCCTCTTATGAATTGGGCATTTGTACTTGCTAAATCATTTGTTCTTTAAGTTTCATTTTGTTAATCTTTCAGCCTACACAATTGGTATTAGTAATTTATAATTGAAACAAAGCTGCTTTTTGAAAATGTCTGTTTAAGGCGAAAATGAGAAATTGGTTTTGTTTTACAAAGTTATTAATTTTTTCATCTCCTTAGTTTTTGACCATCATTGAATTAAATCCTTCCACTATTTGTTTTATCTGTTGGAAGCCACTGCTTCATATTTGATAACCAACTTTTTTCATTTTTTCTTTGCTTTATCATTCAATTTACACTTCTAGTGTTCACTGTCATTTTGGTGACACAGGCCCATGCTGCATCAGCAGTGCTCAACTTTAGTGAAAATTGCACCCCTGATATCTTGACTCCATATTTGGATGGAATTGTGAGCAAACTTCTTGTACTTCTGCAGGTATGTATCTATCTTTCCTTATCGACCATATTCTTAATATTTTACTTTCTTTAAGTGGATCAAAACATCCTTAGATGTCTGTTGAGGGTAGCCCTGTTAATTTTAAATCTTAAGGTGATTTTAGATGGTTTCCTCTGTCTTGTTATGTAATAATAATATTAATTTAGATAGTCATTGCCAAGTGGCACCAATAATATTTATTTTTCAATTCAGAATTTAATGGTGATGAATTGAAAATAAGAACTTAATAGCCGAAAGTCTATGCTGTGATAAACTTTTCTTATATGGGCTGATGAGGCCAGGGAGTAAAGTTGTTATAACAGAAGTTTAGTCATTTTTAATATTAAATGAGGATCTTGAATGCCTCGGGTTGGGTATATATTTCTGTTAAACTTGTATAGCATATGTAAAATTGCTCACTTTAAGATAAGACATTCCAATTCGTGGGTTGCAACAGTAAATTGGAAAATTGACTATAAAAGAATTAAAGAATAATTTGTTAGTGAATCGTTTTTGTCAATTTGACTTTATATGGTTGTATAGGCATCAACAAGAAAGATAATTTTGGTAGATAGGTTGGGGATAATTTTCCCACGTACAGACAAAAAAAATAGAGAATAATACATTGTCTTAATTGGCAGTAGTCTTAGAAAGTCCAATAGAGAGGATTAAAAAGGTCGATATTGGATTATGGTGGGTTTTTTTTTTTGGCCTGAAATCTGAATAGGTATGGAATGGTCTAAGTACTAAAATTTGTATTTGTTTTCTTTCTCTATTATTTGATAATAAGTTTTACGTTGTTTGTGTTTACAAGCTGAAGACATTTGAAATATTAACTTTGACATATATACCTTTATTGAGTGTTGTATATTTTCTATGATTACATGTTATATAAGTTATCACTATAAAGTTATATGTATTGTTAATTATCTCTCGTAAATAAAATCTTATGTAAAAGTAACTATGTATTTTGATGATATAAATTAATTTTAAAAGATTACTAGAAATAATAAATTAAATAATTAAAAAATACAAGTTGCATACGGTAGTATAATGGCTAGATGAGTGAAATATAAAAATAATTGTATATAATAGGCAATTGTTAAAATTAATCAAGATAGTTTGGAGAAATAAGTTAAGTTGTCATTCAGATTTTTTAGATTAGGGAAAAAGCTAAAATTTTTAGCTTTTACCATTCACACAGTTTTATCTCAGAATAACTCTTAAAGTTGAAAAACCAAACAATGTAAAATTTTTGAAAGATTGAGAATAAGTCAAATTCAGAATTTAGATTTAAAAAAAAAAAAAACTTAGTTTTTGGATGTCTGAAATATAATGAGAAATACAGCTGTGAGACATGAAATTTTGGAGATTTTGCGAGAATCTGTAGGGAGGGTGAGGATGGTAGCCACTTTTAGCATTATGTTAAAGTACAGTGGTCATTGGTTTAGTATTACAGACTTCCATGCTTTTAGCCCTGGTATGAATATTTAATTGTATTTATTCTTTAAATTTTTATACAACTGTATTCTTATATGTGGAATATGAAAATAAACATGGGAAGGCTGCTTGTATTGCAATGAGTGGGTTCCCTTGTCTATGTTTTTGCCTCGGGGGGATATCATTTTTCTTCCTCCTTTTCCCTTTTTGACCTTAAGAAACTCTCTATTTTGTTTGTATTGAATGCAGAATGGAAAACAAATGGTGCAAGAGGGTGCTTTGACAGCTTTAGCATCTGTTGCTGATTCATCACAGGTACTTTATAGCCCTGGAATCGAACTAATAGATCTCACTTTAACATTCTTTGACCTGATGTGTTTTGCTTTTTTCAGGAGCAATTCCAGAAATATTATGATGCTGTAATGCCATATTTGAAAGCTATTTTGGTTAATGCAAATGATAAATCTAATCGTATGCTCCGTGCCAAATCAATGGAGTGCATTAGTTTGGTTGGAATGGCAGTGGGAAAGGATAAATTTAAGGATGATGCTAAACAGGTATGGATATATAGACACACACATATATGTATCACATATATATTTTTCGGTTGCATTTTAATTTTGCGGTTGTCCTAGTAAATTTTTAAGGAAATATAATCTAATTATGATTCTTGCTTCTAATCAATTTTGAATTTATGCCTAAATCTTTGTAGATTAATGAGATCACCTCTAACTGGTACATGCCTCTAAAACCACCGCCTATTTAGTATCTATCAATTTTGTTTACATTTCACGTTGTTATCTTTCCTGTGATTTTGTGATGCTTACTGTTTTTTTTTAGGATTGTGAATTTTTCTATCATGGGTTATATACATTTCTTCATCTGACATTGTATATTGTAATTGCCACAATATTCCCTTTTTTTCCTTTTGAACTGTGGCCTCACTAGTTGTTATGCATTGCAAGGTTATGGATGTCTTAATGTCATTACAAGGTTCCCAAATGGAGGCAGATGATCCAACGACAAGCTACATGTTACAAGTATGATATAACTTGGATCTTAAAGCTTTATCTTTATATATTTGAATTTGTTTTTAATAAATTCTCATTTTATTTTTATAAATTATGGAGGTGAATATGTTTTATATTTGGGTTATAGGCATGGGCCAGACTTTGCAAGTGCCTGGGACAGGATTTCATCCCTTACATGAGTGTTGTCATGCCCCCTTTACTTCAATCTGCTCAACTTAAGCCTGATGTGACCATCACATCTGCAGATTCAGATGGTGACATTGATGAAGATGATGATAGGTATTTTCTTAGATTTGATTGCTTGTATCTTATAAAATTTTAGGTGTTTGATTTTGTGCAATTTGTTTGTATATTGTCATTGGGCTTTTAGGATCTTTTCTTATCTGGGGCAATTTTATTACATGTACTTTTGTGATTGCTTGATATATGTTAAGCTTTTGAGGAGAATAAAAGAAGTAACTTTTGAGTCACTTTGATATAAACTCCTCCATGCAGATCATTAATTTCTAACATTGAATTATATTCTTCATGTTGGTACACACCTTACATATATTTTGGCACATGCCTTACATCATTATGCACAATGCATTCTTCTGGATATGCATATTGTTGTGATTTCTAACTTCTCCTTTTGTAGTTTCGACTAGAAGTGTCAACTTGTTTTGGAGAATCTGTAAAATTAAAAGTTGCTTTTATTTATATGCTTGCATAGAATTGGATGTTGTGGTTCATGGTCCTTTTCCTGTCAAAAATTGCACTCCTTATTAGATAGAGATAAATGCAGAGATTTAGGAAGATGATGCTTTTGATTTTTTGAGTGATTATCAGTTTGTTGACACCACTAGTTTCCTTTTTGCAGCGTTGAAACTATTACTCTTGGGGATAAAAGGATAGGGATAAAAACTAGTGTCCTGGAGGAAAAAGCTACAGCTTGTAATATGCTATGTTGCTATGCTGATGAGTTAAAGGAAGGGTTTTTCCCATGGATTGATCAGGTTGGTTTCGACTCATGGATTATGAGTTTACCAATTCCCTGCTTTATTTGAGGTTAACAAGCTAAAAACTAATCATAATGAATGCAGGTTGCTACTACATTAGTCCCCCTTCTGAAGTTTTATTTTCATGAAGAAGTTAGGAAGGCAGCTGTTTCAGGTATTATCTTCGCCATTAATTAATTAATATTTTTTCTCTAAATGTGTTCATGTGGATTATTGCTGAGAAATTTGATATCTTTTCTTTATGTTTTTTCTTAGCCATGCCGGAGCTGCTGCGTTCTGCTAAATTAGCTGTAGAGAAGGGGCAATCCCAAGGTCGTAATGAGTCCTACATAAAGCAATTGACTGATTTCATAATACCAGCTTTGGTAGAGGCTTTACACAAGGTCATACGTTCTGCTTTTGCATATAAAGCTACGCGTATTTATTTCTTCTAACTATATCTATTTTCAATCATTTGCTTGTTTGTCAGAAAACTGTTTTCGTGTTAAGTGTTAAACCATTTGCAACTGGTTGCAGGAGCCTGAGGTAGAAATTTGTGCGAGCATGTTGGATGCTTTGAACGAATGCATACAGGTTTGTAAGATTTATGTCATGAAAATATAGTTTAATCTGTGGACATATGGACATGGTTGCTGCTTTACTTCTTTTTAGTGTTTTTTTAACATTATAAATTAGGACAAGCTGTATTTGGAAATGAAAGGCAATGGCCTTTTACCACCTTGTGTATATTCTGTTTTTGCTGCAACAAAATATTATTTTTGTCATCTCTCATTGCTTTTGTAGCCTGACGTCTCCTTTTGGCACTTCAGTATAGTTATTTGCATCCTTGACCAAATTAATCTCTTAAATCTCTTTTTTCTTCTGTCATATTTACTACTTTATGAATCTTTTGATTACCATATATCAGTAATTTCTGAGATGAAACTTCTAGAAATCTCATTCCATTCATTCTTTGAACACGATCTACTTTATGAGCAAGTAATTGGGTTATAGCTTGGAGTTTTTTCTTCTAGGTTATCTCTTTTTTCTGTAAATAGTTGGTTGGTAGCTTGTTTTGTTTCTGTGCCTTAGCCTATGTACATGTTTAAATAATCATTTTGTCAGATTCTGTGTCCTGAATATGCATCTGATAATTGTGCTTCACATGAAAAAAGATCTATTTAATATTTACTCTCTTTTTCCTTTCATTTAGAGGTGCTGGTTTGCTAATCCCTTACCCACAAAACTTGTTCTGTCTCACTTTCCTGTTGTTAATCAAAGAAGTTTGAACTTACTCTAATGTCTGATTTGTCTCTCTCAGGTATCTGGGAGACTTTTGGATGAAAGACAAGTGAGATCCATTGTGAATGAGATTAAACAGGTGATGACAGCCAGCTCATCCCGTAAACTAGAAAGGGCGGATAGGGCGAAAGCAGAAGACTTTGATGCAGAGGAAGGGGAGTTGCTTAATGAAGAAAATGAGCTGGAAGAAGAAATTTTCGATCGAGTAAGTTCTATTAACATGTATATTATGAATTTTTGGTTTATGTAGTTGGTGGATTGCATATTTTTGTTATAATATTATAAATTTGTAATTCTTTTTGCTTTTTATTTCTTTTGTTGATCAAGGTTGGTGATTGCTTGGGCACGTTGATCAAAACATTCAAGGGCTCTTTTTTGACCTTTTTTGATGAACTATCATCTTACTTGACACCTATGTGGGTGAGTAATTTCTCCATATTAGGTTTATAGTTTATGGTCCTTTCTTCCTCCTGTTGATTCTTCTTTGCATATAAAGCTATTGTTTATTTGTGTGGGCATGTGAATATTGCAATCCTTTTTTCTTCTCAATTTACTCTGAGGCTCTGCTTTAACCGTAATTCTCAGTGCATCAGTAATTGGTAGTTTTCAAGCAAATATATTATTTTCCCCTTTTTTTTTTGTAAACTTCCTTTTTGTTTAAGGGAATTGAGGCTGGTTGTGTGGCCCTTAGATGTTATGCAGTTAAAAAGGTCTTCCACTGTATTTGCTGCTTGACTTCTGCCTGGAACCACCCACCCTTCTCAAATTTGTGCCAGTTATAGATGCTAGGTCACTTGAAGCATGTTCCAGTGGCAGCCATCTGACTAAGTTAATTTGGTCTATATAGTAGGTTAAACTTCACTTAAATGTTATTTGAATGCCAAATGCGCCATCATTTCATTTGGAATTACTTATTGGCTGAATTTCTTGTAAAACAGCGTTATCCATTTTTGAACTCTCAAAATGGGGCTGAATTTCTTGTAAACAGCATTACCCTTTTGTGAACTCTTGATATGGGGCTGAATGTAAAGAGTTTTATACTTTTGTGAACTCTCAAAATGGCATTTTAAAGTTATTTCAAGCTGAATGTAAAGGAAGAAATGATAGAGGAAATTATTACTGTCTCAAAAAAGGTGGTGGCTTTTGTTATTGCTAACTTACTTTTATGATCTAGGGTAAGGATAAAACAGCAGAAGAGAGGAGAATTGCCATTTGTATATTTGATGATGTTGTGGAGCACTGCCACGAAGCAGCACTCAAGTAAGAATTTCCCTGTGTTTGTATTTTGTTGAATCATGAATGCTGCTTGTCTTTAATGTTCTTGTATGGGACTAATTTACTTCTTGGTGAAATAGGTACTATGACACTTACCTTCCTTTCCTATTGGAAGCCTGCAATGATGAAAATCCGGATGTCCGTCAGGTTTGCACTGTAATTGTTGACTGAAGTTTTTTTTGTTTCTTTAGTCATAAATTCCACTTAAGAACACATGCCCAATAACTTTTTAGGCGGCCGTATATGGAATCGGTGTTTGTGCTGAGTTTGGTGGATCAGTGTTTAAACCCCTTGTGGGAGGTAGGTTGCTTTACTATTTGCATAACTGCCTCACTTTGCAGTTATTCTTTACCTTGTATAAGTGAAGCTTTTTTCTCTTTCTGCAGAGGCCCTTTCCAGGTTGAATAATGTGATAAGGCACCCTAATGCACTGCAGTCAGACAACGTAATGGCATATGACAATGCTGTTTCAGCTCTTGGAAAAATTTGCCAATTCCACCGAGATAGTATAGATGCAGCTCAGGTATATACGTTTGAGTACTTTATTTGTTACTGTGCCTTCAGAACTATCATTAGACCTGAAGGGATTTGCTAACATATGAAATTCGTAAATTTGAAAATAAAATATAGGGGCTAAGCATTGTCGTAAATATTAATTTGGCAGGTTGTACCTGCCTGGTTAAGTTGCTTGCCAATAAAAGGTGACCTGATTGAGGCCAAGGTTGTGCATGACCAGCTTTGTTCAATGGTGGAAAGGTAGAGACCTGCAATTGGTTGAAGTTGATCATTTTTTCTATTGTTTCTTATGCCGCAGAATGGTCTGTGCTTGGTATTTATTATTTAGAAACAATTGCATCTGTTTACAGGTCGGACGGTGAAATTTTAGGGCCCAACCATCAATATCTTCCTAAAATAGTCACAATTTTTGCTGAGGTATTATATTTCCGAGCTTCAGTTGCCCATGGTCTTCATCTCTTCTGAAATTTCTATTGATTTCACTCTTTCAAAAAGCATGATCTTTTTTCTGGAAAATTGATGTAGGTTTTATGTGCGGGTAAAGATCTGGCAACAGAGCAAACAGCTAATCGAATGATTAATCTTCTGAGGCAACTACAACAATCATTGCCACCCTCTACCCTAGCATCTACCTGGTCATCTTTGCAACCTCAGCAGCAGCTTGCTCTGCAATCTATCCTCTCATCTTAATTACTTTGGTTTTGTTTGGTAATGCCATGAAAATTATTCTTGGAAAAGCTGTTAGTCCAGCATCAAGTTCCTTGTGCATTGCCGGATGTTGTTATCATCTCCATGGGCGACTGCTGCATCTGGTTAATTTTGCACCTGGTGATTGATGACATGTCATTTCCTAATGAAGCTGCTGCATGTGATCAGTCAGTCTATTAGATATGTTCAATCGTCCATTCTTTACCGTGTTATGGTATGTGGTTTGGTTCTTCACTGGTCTGATAATTCGTTGTTTTATCAATTGAGGATGAAGGTAAAATATAGGAAAGTATAGTGTGTATATTTGAGTATATTCTTGGTCCATTCCTTTGGCTGAAAGGTGCCAGTTGAGCGGACAGTTGTGAGTTTGTGAAGTCTTTGATGGTCAATATATTTGAGGTTGAGGCTTGAGGCTATTGTTGTAGCAGTTTTGGGGTTTTGTATTTGTGACTGGTATAGTAAAATATAGTCAATTTCCTTGTTGTTTATCCATTTCTTGGTTAATCTCTTCCTTTTTCTGGTGCTGAGATGAGATTATGACATGAATCAAAAACTGTCATATGCTTCGATATAGGCTTAAAATCTTGCTTTTCATCAAATGAATTAAGGCTCAATGGGCAGCCTTAATCAACGTGTTTGTACAGCTACTGTGCCTGTATTTATCAATGGGTAACTTCAGCTGTATCTGGTTCAGTGGATTAGTAGTGGTTTTTTCCCATCGTTCTGCCTTTAGTAAAGAGAACGCTCCATTTCTTGCTTTTTCCCGATTCTCATTTGCCATGTAGTTCTGCCTAAGCGTTTTTCGTTCTATCGATTGTAAACCCCTTTTGAGTGATTTAGCTGCATGAACGTGCCTTGGATTTATTAATGAGTCTGCTCACTGCTTCATGGGGCTTAACAACCTCATCAAGATACTTGCAGAAGCATAATCGGGTGCAGAAGGTCCCGGAAGAGATCCAATGCTGTCTGGCCCATGCTTTCAAGCTTGCTTGACTTTGTGATTTAACAGTGTCTTTGGAGTTGTTGCAGTAGTAAACTGGTAACAGTTGAACTCGGTAAGTTGTGCACTGAAATGTTCGGATTAGTCTTGCATTACATAAATTTACTCGGTTTAGACATTTACTCGGTTTAGACATTTATTTTATAGATGATTGGACATAATCTTTGTCTACATCAATCCTACGTATAAACTTTTCTTACAGTGGAGCTGATGGGAGCTGTTACTGTCTAAACCTAACGTACGATTTAAGAATGTTTATTCTAATGATATGTCGAAGGGGATAAGAAATACATATTGTTGTGAAGGTACAGGCCTTGCCTGGCGTGACAAATCATGAGACATCCACTTGCAATTTTTTAGTGGAGAACATACTCTTTTACGGTCAATATTATGATTTTCATAAGGGTGGTCCCTAAGTCTATAGCCCTAAATTCCAAAAGAGGTATCTTTCCAATTCAGACACCCCATGATTTTTTATTCATCTTTAAAAAGGAAACGATAAGCTCTGAAAATGATATCAATCCTAGGCCCAGTTGCTCATATTTTACAGGAAAATGGAATTTAGGTGAGTCGTCAAGGTTTCATGACTTCTCTATCTTTTTGTTTTTACTAATGTTGTCAATAGCCATCTTTGAAATGAAAAACAGAATTTAGGGATGTTAGGCAAGAAATTTAATAAAATTCATTTTTAGAAACCGAATATAGATATTCTAACTCTATTGAATAATTTTGTTGTGAGATAAATTGTAAATCTTGATATGTGAATATAATTATGTTAAGTGGTCATATATTGTTCGATTCAATCAAATGGGTGTTTTTGCTAGTTGATTTTTTCTCAGTATTTCTCAAGTACCATGATAAATAGGACTATAGGAGTATTACTCACCACAGAAATGAACTTTAATCAGCATTTTTTTTTAAATAAATAACAATAGACTTACTATTAACTAAAAAAGAATCTTGTGAATAATACAATGCAAAGCAACAACCTTGTCTGGTGATGCGAGGAGAGGCTATAACAGACGCAACGTGCAGGATAAGATATTCTTTCTTTGTTAATTTGCTTGGTCTCGTCTAGATGGTGACCAGGTCTACTTGTAGCCGAAGCCCGGAGTAGTGGTTAAACCCTTGTTCTTGGGTTTATCTAGAGGATCATCAGGGTGCCTCCAAGTGGCAGCCTTTCATGCATCCATGACTTTCTCGTCATATGTTGACTTGGTTTTAATGAGAGGACAATACCTTTGCTAGTCTTCAATAATTTATCTCTTCTTTCCTAGATAAGTTCTCCGTTTCTGTAATGACTTTCATGTCCTTACTCTGTAAACCTTACTCGTTCTCTTCTCAATTTTGTTAACATCCCATATGTCAAGCTATTAACTTCAAAACCAATTTAAATTTTAGCTTAGAAGAGAAGAGTTAGATTAAGAGAAATGACATGAACTATGATTTTTACATGCATTTTAGAACAATTAGTAAGATGTTAAACGTTGGGAATCATAATTTTGCAAGCTCAGCCTGATGGAGATCAGAAAGTTAATGTTTCTAGTAAGTCAAACAGGGGACATAGTTGGAAGAAGAGCAAGTCTTTTAAGCTACATAAATTGTCTATATCAAAGATAAACCAATCATAAGATAACAAACAGAAGAAAACAAATGAAAATGTCGTTATAGTACCTATTAAAAAACTCAAAACTTGATATAAATTCCCATTGTCCATTGTCAAGGCAACCAAAGAAATGTAGATTAACTTTCTCTGTTTTCTTTTAAGTGCCGGAATTCCCTCCTTCTCTACTCGTCTTTCTTCTTCAAAAATCACTTTCATCTCTTCTTCTCTTTCTCGTAAACTCTCTTGTACATACTTCAAATGGAAATTCAGTTTCAACAACAGAAGCAGCTGCAACGATCAGCCCTTGCAGTTAACAAAGTGAACAAATTTAAGGGAAGAAATGGTGCCAACAAGAACAACAACAAGTTTGTTGGTGTGAGACAAAGGCCTTCTGGTAGATGGGTAGCTGAGATCAAGGACACAACAAAAAAGATAAGGGTGTGGCTTGGAACCTTTGAGACTGCTGAGGAAGCTGCACGAGCTTACGATGAAGCTGCCTGCCTTCTTCGAGGATCGAATACTCGAACCAACTTCCAAACAAGTCTTAACTTGGATTCTCCTCTTGCTTCCCGGATTAGAAATCTTGTTAACAACAAAAAAGGAGGTAAACAGCAAAGTGTTGAACATTCTCCTTCTAACACCACAACTAGTACTAATAGTACTATAACTAATGCGAGTCCTACTAGTAGTTGTACTAGCAGTGGTGGCATGAGTAGTCAACGTTCTCCTTCCCGGAATATAGTTCACGATACTCAGTTGTCTGATGATGCATACAAACCGGATTTGAGTAACTGCACTGAGGACTTCGAGTTGGGTTCTTATCAACCTGATTTTTCATCTGGTTTCGGTAATGGGGTTGATCGGTTTTCATTTACTCAAGAGTTGTTGGAGTTACCAAAGAATGGTGCTGTGCCTGAGGCTGCTGCTGACTTTACAGAATTTGAGAGGATGAAAGTTGAAAGGCAAATTTCAGCTTCACTCTATGCAATAAATGGGGTGCAAGAGTATATGGAAACTGTCCAAGATCCTCTTGAAGCCTTTTGGGATCTTCCGCCATTGTGTTCATTGTTCTACAAAATTTGATCATGGTTGAGATGACCATGAAAAATTTTCTCTGTGTTTAGTCTTTTTTTTTTTTTCCTTCTACAAATTGCATTAAAAAAAAAATTAGGGGTTAGTACATTATTTTAGGATTGGTTGCCAGTCTACTGTAACAAAACAACTATGAAAGAAAATAGTTTCTCTTCCCCCAACTTGGTCTTGCCATTTTTATGTTATTTTTTTTTTATAATTGCAACAGCAAAACACATGGAGAAGCTCCATCTTTTGTTTTTGGAAGCTCTCCTCCATTATCACTCAAGACAAAAGTCTTAAGCAATCATGTTGAATTAATTATACAAAGAAGCATAGATGTCATCAAAGCTCAACTAGGGCCCTATTGTTAATAACTCCAATGCTTGCAGAGTCATATTTTCCCTTATTCGTTATATTTAAATTCTCTTAATTGCTTATGCTCAGTGATGACACAAGTCATCATTGAAATAACCAATCAAAAATGTCATTCAATCATGGTTCATGCTTCTACCAGTCAACGTTGGCCTAGTTCTATTTGCCTTATGCCCTCTGCGAGGTCAATGTTTGTTTTGTCCCAAAATACCTTCTTCATCATATTAGACGCAACCCTCTTCAAATGTGAACATGAAGATTAATGGGAAACAAAAAAAGAAAAAAAAAAGAAGAAGGAAGGAGAGAAGGAAACGGCAAGTTCATTAAATTCAATTTTGATTAGATAATGTCAAAGGCAAAGATGCCACCAAGTCTCTTCAATGGCTAAATTTTCCGATGATATATAGATATGTAACATTAGTTTCTTCGCCAAATGGAGCAGTAATTGGTATGCTTAAATAGTTAATTCATTGCCATCATACTTATAGGAATATGAAAACATAAAAATCTAGATGGGGTTCAGACAAGAGTATGGTTGTTGGTTGTTTGATTAATAAATTTTGCATGGTTGAGGTGAATTGATCGTGATGTCTCCAATCGCTTTCGAATGATATCAATTTCATAAATATCTTCCTAATGCAACCAACACTATCCAATGATATTAGGATTTTCATAGATGACTTCAGACCTTGGAAATACAATGAATGGAAAAATCTTCTACCTAGAGGCATTGTTTTTTTCAACCCCATACATATGACATTTTGGAGCCATTTTTAAGACGTGGATATTGGCTGCTTCAGTTGGCTTTTTCTCTTGGAGTTACATAAGAGGTTTTCTAGTTGATCTTACAAGAAGAAATTATGGAATTTGATTTCAAATAGTGTGGGTGCGACTTTATTAATAAAACGAAGAAAGAATGGCATAGTTAGGTAGAAGTAATAAACCTTAATACCCTCAAAAATGCAATTACGGATCCTGAAGACTCTTCTCATGATGTTAATTGCTTATCACCTTGAGGTGATTTACAAAGTATACTAGGTGTGTGTGTGTGTATATATATATATATTTCCTATTATAACATAATCTATGCACTTTAAATATAGAAGCTAATGAAAAAATGAAAGATAAATATGATCACATATCAAAAATTTGAGTCAAATTAGAAAAAATCAAAATTCTTAATGGAATCAAAATCCTTAAACTAACAATTTCCTAAATCAATGAAACCATAAATAACCAAATTATTGAAAATACTAAATTATCTCTAATATAAAGATAAACCATGCTACATCAGAAGTAAGGTCAGATCTTAGATTAAATTACTGACATGTCTCATTAGAAGTAATTATAAAATCCCATGAAGATTTCACGATAACTCTAAGGAGTTTTTAGAAAAATTTGTAGATTTAATCGTTTGCATAAGATAAAACAAAAGTTCCATCACCAATCTAGAAGAGTCAATTGGTCAAGGCATGGCAAACAAGGACAAGGCAGAAACATATGAAGAATCATTTTCACATTGAATGTTTATAAACAAATCTGCAAAAGAGCTAGTGCCAAAAGAATGTTAAAAGAAAGTACATTTTATATAATCAAGGAGCACACGTACAGGACAAGGACATCCTTTATCACAATTCCAAACAGAAACAATTAATGAGTTACCGAGAAGGCTATCAACCGATGCGTTGTACACACTAGTCAACCTGTACCTTGGAGTCTGCTCAGATTGTCTTATGTTCGAACCTTTCAGTTGGTGGCAATAGATACGTTCAATGAGGCACTGAGGTCGTTTCCAAGCAATAGAAACAAATATAACTCCACAAAAAGAGAAACGAAAAAACAAAAACTCTGTATAATCATTGACATCATATGTTGCTCCAAGAGTAGTCAGGCTGTGGTTTGCTTCCAAAAGGTCTTAAAGTTTGATTTCTACCGACTACTTAGCTGAAAAAAGGTCATGAGTTTTCTATTTCTAAAGTTTGTAGGGTGATTCAACCTCATGGAGAATCTTTCTTCTTCTTCTTCATCTCCATAGACACCTGCAATAGCTTTCTGTCCTTCTGAGAGCAGCAACATCTCCATCAGTATATTTCCCTTCTTTCAAGGGACTGCTAGCGCTATACTTTCTGGTAGTATGACTTCAATATTCATTAATGTTAGTTAACTTTGATATTTTTGGTTTATGTTAATCACTATCCAAGTAACTTAGTCATATTATATATCCGTAAAGAAGATTTAGCAGTAGATGAAGAATACTAATAATTTATCTACACTTGAATGGTAGCCCAAGAGCAATTTTATTTGGACAATCAAGTCCCTCATCGTGGGGATGAAAATGTTAAGAGTCTCACAATTGTACTTTGAGAAACCACTATAATTGCTATCCAGATAACAACAAAGAGACAATTTTATAAGATAAATAGAATGAAAAAAGATCGTCACAATGCACAGCCTAGAGAAAGCAAGCGAGAAATGAGAAGGAAAAAGAAATGATTGCAGCTGAAAAGATTACTTTCAGTTTCAGTATTCTTCTTCTTCATCCTCATCATCAACTCCTTCTGCTCCAACTTCCTCATAATCTTTCTCAAGAGCAGCAAGGTCTTCACGGGCTTCTGAGAATTCGCCTTCCTCCATGCCTTCACCTACATACCAATGGACGAATGCACGCTTGGCATACATGAGATCAAATTTGTGATCAATTCGGGCGAAAACCTCCGCTACAGCTGTGTTGTTGCTGATCATACAAACTGCACGCTGAACCTTAGCAAGATCACCCCCCGGTACTACTGTTGGTGGCTGGTAGTTAATACCACATTTGAAACCGGTAGGGCACCTGAGAGGTATACATACACAACACTATTCAGATGAAAAGAGAAATGACGGAAAAAGAAAATAGTCAGATCTATGCCCACCACCTTAAGAGTAAAGACCTCTGGGGTCGGCATGCTACATCATCTTACAGATGAGATGATGGTCTGCGATTGTGCATGTTTGAAGCAGAGAGTCCTCTGTCATTGTTTATGCATAAATCATAACTATGATATCACAACTATTCTATTGATCCACATCAAAAAGAACACTTTATTTACCAACTATAAAATTCAAAACTCAATATCTTGTGAAAAAGTGTTAAATCATAAATTATCATGATATGACTATCATGGAACGACACATTTCATATTAGTTAGGCAAAACTTATCTTTCCTTTCAGAACTATTATGGATATTGTGCTATACTTCTCAAGACCTAGGAGAATAAGCATAATAGTAGCACCAATATGATGGGTTTCTTCGTTCTGCTCACTGTCAGTCTACTCCCTAGAATGGGCGTATCATTTCCTGCATCAGGACCTAACTTGCGCCCTTGGTGTTATATTGATCCATAAACTATTGCTGGTACAATGAGAACTCTTCACTGTATTATCATGCAAATGACAGAAGCCCAAACTGGTTCCACATATACAAGGAACACAGTATTTAAAGACACGGTCCCATCTCTGGAGGAGGAGCCAGTAAAAGATACAGAGGTCCATGGACCATAGGATATGCAACAATAATGGCTAAACCATTTAATACATTTATCTTATCTATCCTGGTGTAAGTACTACCCAAGTTCAATAATTTCACAAAATTAAACACATATGACTCCTCACCAGTCAACAAACTGAACCGCGCGTTTTGTCTTGATTGTGGCAACAGCAGCATTGACATCCTTGGGTACAACATCTCCACGATACATTAAGCAGCATGCCATGTATTTCCCATGCCTTGGATCACATTTGGCCATCATACTTGATGGTTCAAAAACAGCACTAGTGATCTCAGGAACTGATATCTGCTCATGGTACGCCTTTGCAGCTGAAATTACTGGAGCATAAGATGATAGCATGAAATGAATACGTGGATATGGCACAAGGTTAGTCTGGAACTCTGTAATGTCCACATTTATGGCCCCATCAAATCTTAAGGAGGTGGTTAAGGAAGAGATAATTTGAGATATTAGGCGGTTCAAGTTAGTGTAAGTTGGCCTTTCAATGTCTAATGATCTCCTGCAGATATCATATATAGCTTCATTGTCCAGAAGCACTGCTACGTCCGTGTGTTCAAGCAGTGAATGAGTGGAGAGGACACTATTGTAAGGCTCCACAACTGCAGTTGAAACCTGCATCATTTTGGATTTTTTTTTGTGAGAATCTTGGATGATAGTCAGAAATTATGAAGACAAGAAACTAGTTAGAGAAGGTTCAATTTCCCCTCCTGCTTTTAATTTAACTGCCGTTTAGCACTCCCATGCCATGCTGAATGTGTAATTAAGAAAATGCAAAAAGTTATTTTAGACTTGGGAGGCAATTAGCCTTCTCTGAAGTTTTTTTTTTCAGATTTTTAACGGGACGGCCATATAATATTAATCAAGTACTAGGGCACATACTAACCAAAGGTCCCAAACTATGGTTGTTGGGTTCAATAGCAAGCTAAAGTCTCCAATTTGTCTTTCCTGTAGTTTCTCAAGGTTTTTGAGTCAGTACCTGAGGAGAGGGGTAGATAGTGAAGCCAAGCTTAGACTTCTTTCCATAATCTACCGACAAGCGTTCCAAAAGTAAAGAACCCAAACCAGAACCAGTGCCACCACCAACAGCATGAAATACTAGAAATCCTTGCAAACCAGTGCAATTGTCAGCTAATTTTCTCACGCGGTCAAGGCAAATGTCAACAATTTCCCGCCCCACTGCAGCATACAACACCAAAGAAGCAGCTCGGTCATTAAGGAAGAATAAAAAACTTGCCAATTTGACATTCCAATGGTAAACCATCACCTGTATAGTGTCCTCTGGCAAAGTTATTGGCAGCATCTTCCTTGCCGGAAATAAGTTGCTCAGGATGAAAAAGTTGTCTGTAAGTGCCAGCTCTAACTTCATCAATGACAGTGGGTTCAAGATCAACGAATACAGCTCTAGGGACATGCTTTCCAGAACCAGTCTCACTGAAGAAGGTATTGAATGCATCATGTGCAACACCTACAGTCGTGTCACTGAAATAAAAACACGAAGAATCTCATAAATTTCTGAAGAAAAATAAAACAAAAGAGAAGTTTATATCAACAAACTTTTAATCATTTCCAATAGATGATTAAGCCATCATTCCTATTACTCTCCAAAGAGGAGAGATTTAAAAAGACGAATGTCAATCTTGATTCCTACGATAAACATCCTGATTAATTGAATTCACCCAAGTTAACTTCATAGTCTGCTAAGATTATTATAATTTATGCAATTGAATTAAATCATTTCACTTTTGCTTCAAAACCACAATACAATTACTATTACCATATAAACAACCATAAAACAAAATGGACCACCCAATAAAAATCAAATACAGCTTTCCAAAACTCACACACACACCAATTCAAACCAAAAATTCTCCCACAACAAGATTAATTACCGCAGTACATTCACATATATATATATATATATATATATAGACACACACACACACACACACACAAATCATTTGAATGTATTTACAGAATTCACTCAACTAAAATGAAAAACCACAATCACAAAAATGAAGAAACCCAATTCATACACATTCAAAGCCACCTATAAGATTCATATATACAAATACAAAAACATTATATGTATGTATACGCAAACATAGATGATGATGATCATACATACACATACACATAAGCTTATGCATATGCATATGTATGCATGGAGCAGAAACTTTTACCTGGGCATCAGTCCATCGGGTTGAATGCCATGTTCAAGACAGTAAAGCTCCCAACATGAATTCCCAACTTGAATCCCGGCCTGCCCTATATGAATGCTTATTATTTCCCTCATGATATCTCTCTCTCCCTCTCTCTCTCCTTTCCTCTGTATCCCTACACGATATTTTTATCAACTAAACCAATGCACAGAACAGATTATGATCAAAGGAGAGAGATAAAAGAGACTTTCCCTTCCTTTCCTTTCCTCTCCTCTCCTCTCCTCTCCTCTTCTTCTCTTTCACTTTTGTTGTTGGAACGTTAAACACAGAGGGACATCAAGCCAACAGAAAAGTTGGTTAATAGATTAAACTATTGAAGGGCTTTGAATTGATTTCACCCGTTGGATTTCAGATTAACGGTTTCTGATGAGGGTCTGTGGGACATACGTTTTTGTGCCGACGGCTTAGGTGGGGCTCACACAGGTTGGCTTCTAGTCCTTGCATCTCCGCCACACACCTGTTCCGCTTGCTTTATGATTTTTTCTTACTCTTCAATTGTCAATTCTATTATCTAATAGCCTTATTATTTAAATAATATAAACGATTCCATCATCATACTGTAAAGCAAATTATCTAATCAGACGATAAAGATTAATATATGACCAAGTCTATGCTCCGATTTAAAAACTTTATTTTACATTGTTATATACATTGATCCAATAATATAATAATTATTAGCAGTATTATAGAGTAAACATAACATTCTTCCTAAAGTAAACTAGTATTAAAAAAAAAAGAAAAAAGAAAGTGGGGTGACAAATCATTGAAATTAACATATCATTTTATATATATATATATATATATATATATATATATATGAAATTTATATATATGAAATTGAGAGTTTTCATACCTCATATTTTGTTAGTGAAGAACATGATTTTCATTGTATGAAATTTTCAAGACTTTTCTTATGTTTTTAGTGCAATAAACGATAAGGAGTAAGGTTATATTTATAAAGTTTATATCTAAAATTTGTATTAAAAATTGATGTAGTATCAATTGAATGAAAAAATTAATATGAGTTATCAATATAATAAATACTGTTAAATCATATAACATTGAATGAGTGATGTTATATTTGACTTTTCATACAAATTTTGTATATAAACTTTGTAGATTGTTGAAGAGAAAAGTATTGAAAAAAAATTTTGTGACAAATCAAGATACGGGAATTGCCGAGTTGGGTTAATTTAACTTGGAAAATTAAAGAACTCTTCTAATTCGGGTGAGAATGAGATAGAAATGGTTGCTAATACCAAACTCTAAAATGACACTCCCCAAAAACAGAGTATTCTGGATAAACAGACAGTTGGATCCTTGTGGCCCTGACTTGTTGATGTGCTTGGTTCTAATTGTATCCGTTTCCAGTTCCCACTGCAAATAAAATAATCTTATGTTTATAAAAGCAATATTATATACCCAATTTACAAATAGTTCAATTGATAGTGTTACATATATTTAAATTTTTTTAATGATTGAGTATCTTACCAAATTTGAAAGTATTTTTGAATAATTCTGCGTAGCTTTTAACTGTAAAGGAGAGCAGCAGAGCTCTAATCCTCCATCCATCAAATGATTAAAAGAAGGAAAATAACCAGATTGCTATGACGCATGCATGCATCTCTGGTCTCTGGATGAGAAAATTTAGCACGGAATAAGAAAAGTTTACATTTAACTCAGCAATGCCAATTAATATTGGTGTATTCTGTTCATGATAGCTTCTCCTATTGTTGCAACTATTAGTAGTTAAAATAATCAACCTCTCATTTACTTGTATCTTTAGCTTTCCTTCAGCTTCCTTCCTTTCTCTAATTATGAGACCTTCACCCACCTAACCCACTTGTCAAGACAAGCTTATAGAGACACCCAAGTTGCCCTAAAACATATTTACTATCAATGTAGAAAAATATCATTTCTTACGTACTAACTAGGGGTGATAATTTGGGTCACCACATGCGAATACGACATAAATGCGACACGAATATGATACACGATTAATAAATAGGTCGGGTTCGTGTTGAGGGAGTTCAACACGCTAACCCGTTTAATGACACGAATAATTAAACATATTTTGTCTATCCTTATGTAAGCTCATTTAATGATATAAATTATTATCTACTTACAACATATATATTATAAAACGGAAAATTTTATATTATAAAATAAATTAATTTACGAAATAATAAATTATGATCATTTTAATAATATTTTATACTAACAATGGTTTATATTATAAAAATAATTTTAATTGATATAAATATATAGAATATAATATATTATGTATAACTAGATTAAATAATTAAGTAAATTATGTAAATTAAATATGACACGATTATAACACGTGGATAACACGTTTAATAACTGTGTCGGATCTGTGTTTTATATCTTGATACGAATAATTAAATGGGTGACACGATACGACACGAATTACCACTCTTAATACTAACAGATAACATCTTAAATTAAATTATAAATTTAAATTAAATAGATATATTTTAAGTCAAAAATATATGATGAATAAAGTTCAAAAGTAAATCTTTAAACATGACTGATGCTACAAATATTAAACTTATAACTATAAATGGGTGTGTTTAGTTTACAGCTTAAGGTCCTCTTCAGGTTCTGACAACTTAACAACAAATATCCTAATATTTGCTCATTGAGAATCTGAGAGAACAATCCAGAAATGTTAAAATCTCCCACAATCACTGTACAGCAAAAGCACCAACCAGAAGCCACGTCTACAAACTACAACGTGTCAAGGCGCCATCTTCCTTCAGAAAAAGCACTTCTGGTCTTAACCCTTTTTACTCTGTAGACAATGAACCTGCAAGATCGATACAAATTCAGTCCTTTCTATCTCTCCATGCAAAGGCTTCTACTTTAGTTTCGTTTGAACACTAATCTGTTTACCGGCTGATTCCGTCCGTACTATCACCTCTTCATTAGTCTCATAGAGACAAATAATGGATAAAAAACTGAGAGAAAGCGCTTCTGTGTTCAATTTTTTGTTCTTGTTGTTACTTGTTTTCATTTCTGGAGCTGATCAACTCGTGCAGGCCTTCGAGGAACAAGCAGAGAACAAACCATCTGTCGCAGAGATAGTGTCAGGCTTGTTTTCAACTGTCTCTACAAGTGCTTCTACAAGAAGTAGTAATTACAGGGAGAGAATCAAAACGCTGATGAATCAAGCACAGGCTTACTTTTTTCCTCCAAACTTGGAGTAAGTTAATTTCTCCTCTATTTGCGCATTAATCAATTAATGAAAATCTTCATTTTCCATCTAAGCTGTTTAAAAATTTATTGGACTTTGTTATAGTTAATTAAAACTCTTTCATGGGAAATTAAATCTTTACTTAAATATAGACAGATTTAAACGTAATTAAACCAAATTTTAGAAAAAGCCAGTGGCAAGAAATTGAAATAAGTACATTTTTGTGAATTTTACTAGCCCAAAATTATATAACTTAGTTAACTATTTGAAGTGCATTAGTAAAATTTCGTATTTTGAATTATGTTGTTAGCAAAAGATGATTGTGGCAGACTGGTATGCTTATGTATGGAGTTTTGTTTTGTTGTGTGATAATATATATTTTTTTAAATGTTTAATTTTGGAGAAGTTGGTGAATGATCAGTTTCAGGGGTGGAGAAGATGAAGTGAAAGGAACAGGATCAGGAGGGGAGAGGTTAAAAGAGGCTGTAGCAAAAAGCTTGGAGAAAAGCAGAGCAACTTTAGAGGATTCAGCTAAATCTGCTGCAAAAATTGCAGGAGAAACCATCCACAAAACCAAGGACAAAGTTAAAAAGACCTTATCTCATACTCATAATAATGAGCTTTGATTCTTCACTTTGCTAATTTTCTGCTCAAATTTTGCTAGAGTGTGCATATTTTGTCTTCAGTTCTCTGTATATACTGATTTTTTTTTTAAGTGTTGGTTTGTTGCATTTATTTGTTTATTCTTCTTTTTTCAGTCATAGGTTCTGAATATCCCAATCTACTATATATTTTTCTTTAAAAAAAATGATTGAATTAGTGATAAACTTCTGAAAAGTTTATTGGAATTGGCTTTTTATTAATGGAATCTCATACAAATAAAAGAAAATCTTTATTTTGTTTGATGTGTGGTCAAGAACCATAGCTTAAACTTTAATGAGCTTTTATTAGGGCAAAATTTGGAGAAAAATATCACCGATTCCCTTAACATTTCAAGGAAGGTATGCTTATTGAGAAATTAACATAGTAAATCAACCGAAGTATTAGAAAGATTAAGAAAGCTCTAACTGAGAATAATGAAAAACAGGGGAAGCGTACCATGTCTTCATTCAGATCTGGATTGATTAACATTTAAAGTTTTCTGAAACCAACATTTTGAAATAAAATAAAAGATTTTCGCTATCAACACTCTGAGAATCAGTCATTAGATGAGTAATGTTTGTGTACAAAGTAGTTCCTGTTTATTAACAAGCTATAGAAAATAGAAAATGGGAATCAATGACTTCAGTGTGTGCTCATTATTAGAGGGCAGTACTTGTTAAAATCCATTTGGCATCCGGATGACTTTGAACGTTTACCAAATTTGTAGGTACAAAAATTAAGCGGCGTAATGGATTTTCTTCAGCGTCCATTTTTTCTCCTTGGAATCTGAGGAACCTCGAAAAATTTTCACCCAGGTTTGGGTTTGCAAAATATCGTTTGTTTGAGGCTTGCAAGTTGAAGAATTTGCTATTTTGGTTCAGATGTTGCAAAATGTGATGAATTTTAAACCCTGTTGTTGCGTGATCTATTTTAATTGAGAGGCTTTCGTTTCGAAGAGTTTCTCTTAAAGGAATTTAACTAAGATGGTTCATATATAGTGGTGATAATTCGTTTTTACGAGTCGTGTTCGTGTTATGTCGAGTTATGATACGATAAAGATTGATCTGATATGAATACAATCCGTTTATTATTTATGTCATGAAGGGTCAACACGAATATGACACAATTATTAAAATAGGTAACACGACACGATAAACGAATACGAATAATAAACGGTCTGTCTAACATGATTATGATAAATTTACGTGATTAGTACGACCCGTTTATAATTAGGAAAATTTGAGAAAATAGACACAATTAGAGGTCATTATTGAAATTTGGATACATCCTGAAAAATTTTAATGTCATAGACACTTTCTTAACAAAAAGACTCAAATACCTTTACATAATCAATTTTTTCTCAAAATCTTATTAATTCCCTCTTCCAACAAAAATAAAGAAAGTAAATAAACGAAACAAAGAACAAAGAAGCCAGTCACTCTTTCATATACTTCACTGGCCGAAACAACTTCAACAGCTCAAACTGAACAAATCTGATAAGAACAAGAACAACTTTCTTTAATCTCTCTCTATATGGCATAAAAATTTCATTAGGTTTTAATGTTTTCATTATTTATCGTTTTGGTAACTGTCAACCGCATTATATAGTTTAAATATGGGATATGTGTGTAAACTAAGGTTAGAGATAGTGCCGTTTTTGTCAAAATTTTCTGGAAATTGACAATCGTTGTGAGAAAATCTAGTATCGCTGTCGACGGAGGAAGAAGACGAGATTTGTCGAGCGTCGTCGAGTGTCGAGCGTTTGTGTCGGATATACTCTCGACATGTCGGATGGCAGTGTCAAGTGTCTAGGGTTTGCGTCGAGTCTTGCTACGAGTGTCGAGTGTCCAGTAGAGTGACGATCTTGACGAGTGTCGGTTGCAAATTTCGTCGAGTTCGTGTGTCGAGTGTCAAGCGTCGCGTGTCGAGCGTTTACAAAAGCGACAAATACGTATGGTCTGCCTAGACGCTCGTCAAAACTCACACCCGACACTCGACACTCGACACTCGAACTCGAGAAAATTTGCAACCGACACTTGTCAAGATTGTCACTCCACTATACGCTCAACGTAACTCGAACACTCGACACTCGAAGCAAGACTCGACGCAACCCCTAGACACTCGACACTGCCATCCGACACAAACGCTCGAAACTCGACGACGCTCAATAAACCTCGTCTTCTTCCTCCGTTGACAGCGATACCATATTTTCTCACAATGATTGCCAATTTTCAGTAAATTTTGACAAAAACGGCACTATCTCTAACTTTGGTTCACATACATATCCCATATTGAAGCTATATAATGCGGTTGACAATTACCAAAATAATAAATAACAAAAACATTACAACCTAATGAAATTTTCATGCTATTTAGAGAGAGATTAAGGAAAGTTATTCTTGTTCTTATCAGATTTGCTCAGCTTCAGTTATTAAAGTTGTTTCGGACAGTGAAGTGTATAGAGGAGTGATTGGTTTCTTTGTTTCCTTTACTTACTTTCTTTTTTCTAAATTCAATTAATTTTTGTCAGAAGAGGGAATTAAGGTTTGGGAAAAAAATTAAATATTTAAGGGTATTTAAGTCTTTTTGTCAAGAAAGTGTCTATGGCATGAAAATTTTTTAGGATATGTCTATATTTCATTGAGGACCCCTAATTGTGTCTATTTTTTTAATTTTTCCTTATAATTATAACATGATTATGATACGATTACTGTTATGACACGATTATATATTAAAACCTATTTTTAAACGAAAATGCTATAACATAATATACAATATTAAACAAAACTAAATACCAAAAAATAATACAAACTTTAATATTTGATTTATGAAATTAGAAATTAAAAGTGGTGTGTCCAGTGTCCTTTTAATTATATTAATATAATAAAATATTATAATTTTTAATTTGTATTATTTAATGTGTAAAAATTACAAAATATTATTTGTGTCAATAATCATGTTTTAATTTATATTCGTGTCAATCGTGTTTAATAGATATGTATGTCATAAAAAGATTCGTGTCATAAATAGATTCGTGTTATAAACAGGTCTTGTCATAATCGTATTTACGGATTGAAGACACTTAACACGAATATGATACGATTATTAAACGGGTTAAAAATTCTGACACGAACACGATATGAATACGATTAAGGCAAATCCAAACTCGTAAATTTTTGTGTCGTATGATATCGAATTCGCGTATCATGACCCACATTGTCATCCCTATTCATATGGATTAAAACTTCCTCCATTAAGGTGCAAAACGACAAATATTAAACCATTTGGTTTATAGTGAAATTATGTGAAAAATACAAAAAAAAAAAATTGGAAAAAGAAAACACGTGGCTCAGTGGGTTTGTTTTAGATAGACAAAAATTTGCACTAAGAACAGACATTGAACATCCCAGAATACCAGAAATAAGAAAAAAATAAATAAATGGAAACCACAGTGAAGGCAGTGGCTCTCATCTCCGGAGACGGCAATGCTAGAGGCTCTCTTCACTTTGTTCAACAACCCGGAGGTACATGGGCAATCTTGTGTTTTTTGTGTAGAGGTATTTATATGCTTTAATGCTTTTTTTTTTGTACAGGAGTTACATATGTGAAAGGGAAGATTACAGGACTCAAACCAGGTCTTCATGGGTTCCATATTCACGCCCTTGGTGACACCACCAATGGCTGCAATTCCACTGGTACTCTGTTTCTCTCTCAAGAGCTGATTTTGGACTTAAAGTTTTGATCTTTATAAGATTCTGTATTGATTTTAGGCTCATGCTAGTTCTGTTAGGTGATGTGTTTTGGAATCTGTACTTAATGGTACATGGAGTTGTTTATGTCTATGATATTGTTTGTGGATTTTGAGCTCATGGTGTTTTAAGTGGGTTTTAATAAGTTGGTCAGTGTTGAGTGCTTGTATTTGATATTACATGGTGTTGGGGCTTTATCCTTGAGCTTGAATTTTAATGTTGAGGAAAAATTACTCTTATATTGGATGATCGTTAGATGGGGATTATTATTTAATTTTTTCTGAGTTGGTTGGTAAACGGCATTATTGATTGTGGTTCTTTTTAGGACCTCATTATAATCCACTAAAGAAGGATCATGGGGCTCCCAGTGATAATGAGCGGCATGCTGGCGATTTGGGAAACGTAATTGCTGGCCCAGACGGTATAAGCTGTTTGTTGTTATCTAGGTGTAATTTACAAATTTAGAGGGAAAATGGAAGAACTTAAGTATTTGCTTAATTGTTGCAGGAGTTGCTGAGGTTTCAATAGCTGACAGGCAGGTAATTGGATCATAGCAATTATTAATGGAGTGTTTTATGCTTGTTCGAAATAGGATATCTTTTGATTCTTGTTCCCTGGCATTTGGTGGCACTTATTGATATTTCATATTTTGTTATCGGAGCATTTGATATCAATTACCACAAATCCGAATAAAAATTCCATGTATATTAAGAAATATACTCCTCTTTTGTTTTTCAAATGGTTTTGGTCAAATGCAAATAGATGAAGTGATGATTTTATTGACTGTGTTGAGCTGCTGTGGTTTTTTATTTATAATCTAAAATCCTTTATTTCTTGAGAAGTTTTAGTTCTTGAATGCTAGTTCACATTTTTACATTTTCCCAACTTAGATTCCTTTGAGTGGGCAACACTCCATTTTAGGGAGGGCTGTTGTCGTGCATGCTGATCCTGATGATCTTGGAAAAGGCAAGTTTCTTTATTCTTGAATCTTGGTTACACATTCTTTGCAGATTGTAAGGATATAGAAAGCTTCTTGGCAATACTCTGTTTCATTTTATATAGCCAATTGATGGGAAGACTGACAGTTTAAGGTGATATGTGCGATGTTTAGTATGCGCAAATTGATTCAGAATTAGTTATACTTTCTTGTGACTGAAGTTCCAAATTGTTTTATTCTTGCATACGTGCACATATTCACTTATACAGTCATGTCTATTCGTTTGTGTATGATCATTTTTCCTATGATGTTGAGTTTAATAGTATATGATGAATGATATGATGCCTTTGATCACAACTTGCCGTAAACACAAGATTTGATACCTTAAACATGTGAAAAACACGCAGATCTGGCAGCAAAACACAACTTGTCTCCACCCTACTTTATTCTGGTTCATCTTGATATAAGTCTTATGATTTGTTATGTTTTATTGTTATGTAATTTAGAAGATTTATTTTGTGGATGAGACTTAGACTTGGATAGATTAAAACTGATATTTGTGGTTGAAAAGTTTGATGGTGGTAATGCAAGAACTCCAAGGCGAAATTACAAAGAAATGATAAAATGCATGCTCAAGGCAGGTACATCGTTAATATAAGTTACCCGATAAGACAAAGTGGTATGGCTTTGACCATGTAGTACATAAAAACAGGATTCTCATTGATTTATTCTTTGGTTTTGATTATCTTGAGATTACTTTCTGGATTTTAGTTTGTAACGGAGGTCTTCCTTTGTGGTGAGTAGTAGAAAAGAGGTTAGATATTGACTAAAATTATGTTATGATCAGCAGCATTAAAATAAAATAAAATGATGGCTAGATATGTGTAGTAAATTTCAAAGTCAGAATAATACCCTTCGTCCCTCTATTAGGGAGAAGTTTGGAAAGTAATAAATATTTTATGTTTCTGAACTCTTATGAATCTCAATAGTTTAATATGCTTTATCATGGAAGCAAAGGAGGTTTTTACATTAGGGAGAAGTTTGGAAAGTAATAAATATTTTATGTTTCTGAATTCCTATGAATCTCGATAGTAAAATATGTTCTATCATGGACGCAAAGGAGGCTTTTAAATCAAGCATGATTCACTGTCCTTGCTACTTTGAGAAGGTCGTTTTGGAGTCAAGAGGATAAGAGAAGTAGGGATGACAATTGGGCAGGGGATTGCCATCCCTGTCCCCAAATGGGAATGCCATGACCTTCCCAATAACAAGATATTGTCCACCTCAGTTATACCCAAACCTCATGGTTTTATTCTTCGGATAGGCCCAAACCTACCCAAGAGGCTTCTTACTTGTCTAAGTAAGGTCATTCTTTATATGCAGCCCACACTTTTCCTTCCTAAGCAATGTTAGATGGGTGTTCTTAGAGCCTATAACATCACCCAGAGTCATACCAAGGCCAGCAAGTACACTTCATATCTCTATCGTATTACCAGCTCTCATCCAAAGTTACATAATTGTTTTGGATTTAGGTTATGGAGTTCACCCTATATCAATATCATATTTAAGAGTTCCTGGTCCTAGGTTAGAATAGCCGCCTTAGATTTAGGCTGCTGAGTAGACCCTATACAAGCGGATTTTAATCAATTCTAAGGTCTTTCACTTAACAGGGATATTTATCCTTGGTTGTTTTACTCCAACATTTAGATCTAACAGTTTGTACGAGGTGTATTCTGTGGTCATAATTCGAAGTGGTTATATCGAAGATCTTAATTATGATATGGGTGTATTCGGTAGTATTAATTCGAGAAAATTATCATAACTAGGAACGGAGCTAGAAATTTTAACTTTTGGTTTTGGGAGGGGGGGGATGTGGGGGGTTTTCTATTAAGTAACAAATATAAATATTTAATAAAAGTTTTACATTGATCTAAAATTGTCGACAATGCGTTTTCATATTTTGAAAGGTTGTTAAATAATTTCATTTTCAGTACTGCCAACTTTGTCTTTCTCTATATATATAATGAAGCTATCATTCATCCATTGATCGTTTATCTGATTTCGCAATCGGTTCCTCACAATATTCATAGTTTGAAATACTTTCTTTATAGAAGCTGTAGCAATAGGTATGATCACAGCTAATGTTACAAGCATATAAACTACTGGATATATGTCAGCTCTTTAGTCTTGATCATATCCTTGCATGATTAGCAATCCCTTTCAATTAGGAGCAAAGGCAGCTTAGCCCAAGCTGGGGCTATAGCCCTAGTTGGCTTTTGAAAAATTTTGAAATTGTAGATATATTAACAATATAATCTATTTGTTAAAGCCATCAGCTCTAGCTTACATTATCTTGACTAAATATATTTAAAGCCCTGGTCTTTTCAAAACTACATAATCTAATTTCTAAAAGCAAAAACAAAAATAAAGTCAATTCATATTTATAACTTCATAAATAACAGAGTTTGAAAGCCCAAGTCATATCAATTTTTCCCCTAACTTAAAGAATTAGAGTATTCATCTATCTTCAAATCCACTGTCTACCCTCCTGTCTCAAGTTTCCTATCACTTCCAGCCTTGCTTGCACTTGCAGACCACTCCAAGTTCAATCGGTCAATATTTCTTCATCTTTTCACTTTCAATCAACAATAATTAATTAGATAAACAAAATTAGAACTTCAATTATAATTTATTTAAGAATATTACTCCTTGATATATTAGGGTTTGTTATTTGAAATTTTTATTTTGATTATAAATTTACAATGTTTTAATATGATACGCTTAATTTAAGTTTTATTGATTAATTAGTTTATTTCTTAATAAAAAATAGATATAAATGTTTGAAATTTTATAATAATGATAGCAAAGTTTTTTTTTTAATTTTTTCTTATTGGATTTTTTTTCTCGAATTCTAGTTGCTAGGATTTCAAATATTATGCGTACTATTTGTAGGATTCAAATTTTTCATAGCATGCTTTTTAAGATTTTTGATGTAATATTTTATTTTGTTAAAAAATAGATATAAATGTTTGAAATTTTATAATAACAATGGCAAAGTCTATTTTGGACTTTTTTTTGTTGGATTATTAGAATTTTTATTCTTAGCGAATTGTTAGAGTAAAAATTTATTTAAATACCTTAAGAGATTTTTTATTGTCTTATTTATTTTACAAGACATAAATGCTTGAAATTCTATAATAGCTATAATTTTTTTTTCTAAACTTTTTTTTGTGTGATTTTATTTCATTGAATGATGGAGAAATATTCCAAACGAAAATCAACATTACCATTTCCTTTAAGGAGAAATCAAGATGGTACGAAAAAAGATGATATGAAAGCCACATTAATTCATCTTTTTGTCGGCCCCGTTTTACGATCTTGGATTTTGAATTATAATTCAAATATTTGAGATCGAGTTTGAAGGATATACTTGCAAAAGAGTCTTTGTCGACCTAGAGAGCACGAATTTCCTTTAAGAAAATGTGGACAACAATTAAGACGATTTACTTATTTTTTGTTTTATGACCATCTGGATTGGTTAGAATATAGTATAGTAAAACATGCGACATTTTGTCTATGTTCCTGCCTTTTTAAGCCACAATGGGTGATTAAAGTCGGTGTTTTGCTAGTGAAGGTTTTTCCAATTGAAAATAGAAATAATTTATTAACAACATATTGTAGATTTTACTAGTATTGGCAATAAAGTTGGGAGAAGATATAAAGCATTAATGAATCAAAATCAATAGATTAAAACATTTTTTTCAAACATTCAGATCAAGTTCAACGTGGCTATCGAACTTGCTTGATTGCTTTTATTGATTGTGTTCAATATATTTTAAAACAAGGACTGGCTTTTGATGGATTGCTAAATCTAAGATGATTCTTTTGAGCTTTTACAATCATTGTTGATCATGTTGAATATTAAAGTTGTTACCTTAAAAATGCTTCTAATAACTTGCAATTAGTATCTCTTGAGAGTAAAAAGACATTGTTAATATTGTTGCAATTGAAACTATTAGTGTCATTATTAAAAATATGGGTGATGCATTATTTTTCGTTTTAATTGATAAGTCTCGGCATATATCAATGAAAGAGCAAATGGCTATAGTATTACATTATGAGGATTCGAATGTACTTGTAATTGAACAATTTATAGAGTTTGAATATGTTGCCAGTACTATTTTTCATTCACTTAAAGCATGAATGGTTAACTTTCTTTCAAGACATGGATTAAGCATATTTAGATTGTATTACCCATTTTTTTAATAATGGCATTAATGGTTTCAATTACAACAACAGCAATAATGTCTTTCAAATCTTAGGAGACGCCAATTTCAGGTTATCAGAAACATTTCTCAAGGTAACAACTTTAATATTTTCATTACGATCAGCAAAAAATTATAAGAGCTTGAGAAAGCTAGATTGTTAGAATCTCTAGATTCATCCTTCCACAAAAAGCAAGTTCTTATTTTAAAAAATCGAACACAATCAATAAAAGCAATTAAACGAATTTGATAGTCACGTTGAACTCGATCTTAATGCTTGGGAAAAAATTGTTTCAAATTGTTGATTTCGATTTATTAATGTTTTACATCTTCTTCTAATTTCATTGTGAATACTAGTGGGACTTCCAACATGTTGTCTAATAATTTCTTTCTTCTTCTAATTAGAAAAACTTTCACTAGTAAAACACTTATTACCTTTGGGTCACCCATTTGTGATTTGATAAGATAGCAATAAAGATAAAATGCCACATCTTTTGTTACACTATATTCTAACAAATTGGGATAGCCATCAAACCAAGAATAAAAAATCGTCTTGGTTGTTATCCGAATTTCCTTAAAGGAAATTCATTGTCTCTAGGTTGACAAAAACTTTTTTGCAAGTATGCTCTTCGAACTTGATCTCGATATTTGGATTATAATCCAAATCCAAAGACCGTAAACTGAGGTCTATAGGAAGATTAGATAATATGGTTTCATATTTTTTTGTACCATCTAGATTGCTCTCAGGAAGTCGTAATATTGATTTTCTTTTGAAATATTTCTCCATCACTATATCACAAAAAATAAAAGTTTCGCCAAAAAAAAAACCTTTGTTATTATTATAAAACTTCAAGCATTTATTTCTATTTCTAAATTGAATAAAACAATAAAAAATCTTTTAGAGGTATTCAAATAGATTCTGATATCAATAATTCATTTAGAATAAAAATTCTAATAATCCAACCAAAAAAAAGTTTAAAATAAATTTTGTTATTGTTATTATAAAATTTTAAATATTTGTCTTTTTTTTCTTTTACAAAATAAAATAGCATATGAAATACCTTTAGAAGTATGTTATGAAAAATATGAAATCTTCCAAATAATATGCATAACATTTGATACCCTAGGATTCGGGAAAAAAAAAATCTAGTTTGCTCTTATTATTATAAAATTTCAAACATTTATGTCTATTTGTTGTTAAGAAATAAATTAATTAATCCATAAACTCAAATTAAGCATATTAGATTAAAACATTATAAATTTATAATCAAAATAAAAAATTTTAAAAAACAAACCCTAATAAATTAAGGAGTAATATTCTTAAATAAATTATAATGGAAGTTCTAATTTTGTTATCTAATTAGTTATTGTTGATTAGAGATGAAGAAATATTGAATCGATTCGACTTGGGAATGATATGTAGTGCAAGGCTGGAAGTGATGGGTGGGAAGCTTCGACATGAGAGAGGAGATAGTGAAGTTAAAGATAGATGAACACTCCAATTTTTAAGTTGGGAAAAATATGATATAACTTAGGTTTTAGTTAATAATAAAGTTTTGTAAACGTGCTTTAAAACTTTGTTGCTTATAAAGTTATAAACATGAATGGGTTTTATTTTGTTTTTTTTTATAAACATAAAATGGACCCTACGATTTTCAAAGGGCCGAGACTTTAAATTCATTTTGAAAAGTCAAGATACTGTGAGCTGGGCTAATAAGTTTGACAAATAGTTTATAATATCATATATATCTATAATTTCATAATTTTTCAAAGGCCAGCTGGCTGCCTCTGCCCCTGATCATAACCATGGATGGAAACTCATATAAGGTGTACTTGATGCTTTTAATCCGAAATGGTTAACATTACTATGAATGGAAGCTTGAGCCAACACAATGACGTGCTGCCTCTAAGGAGGCTGGATCTTCATATCTATGATAAGAGCACTCATCCTATATTGCTTTGGAAGAGGCGACCTCCCTTAAGACTAGCGAAAGTCCTTTTGGGTGGCTTGGGTCCAATTCAAGAACAAAACCATAATGCTTGAGTGTGGCTATAGCGGATAATATTTTGCTTGGTATTAGCGCTAACCAACTAGAAATGTGGTGTTTTTAGTTGAGACCAACATGAGGACATGTTGCCTTTAAGGAGGGTGGACTTAGATATCTATAGCAAGAGTACTCATCCCACATTGCTTTGGAACGAAAGATGTGAGGTGCTTATAAGGTATGACCCACGTTGGACTAACAAGAGGACTTTTGGGTGAACTTGATCCTATAGGAAGAACAAAATCATGAGGCTTAGGTCTGGTCGAAGAGAACAATATTTTCTTGGTGGACAGGTCACGAATGTGACTTGTCCCAATATTCTTTTATTCAATAGGAGTGGCATGAATATGCCTTTCTTTGCCTCAAAAGCCTTTGTTGTGCCTGGTAGAATTTAGACCAAAAAATTAAATCAAGGACCCTGCATTACTAGTTTTGGAAAAAAAAATTAAAATTTAAAATTAAAGAGAGATCAAAAGAAGATGCTAAAACCTTTTCTGGGTAGGTGACTGACCTGCATAATGCTGAGATGCTTTTTTTTTTTTTTTCCATTCAAGTTAATTAATGGTGATAGTGTTGTACTGGATTCTTCATTAAACTTAGCAATAAATTTTTTTTCTTTTCTAATATTTATTTACACCATCAGAACATACAATTATAAAAAGAGATGCATAAGCTTAGCTACGTTTTTTGTGAAAGCCTGTTGGGATAACCCTACTTATTTTGTACCTGAAGCTTCCCTTTCTTGTTTCTGCTTTCTTGAACTAGTGTTTGGCTATTTATTTGATTTCTTATCTTTTCCATAATTCTTTCCACTTTGTTAGTGACTTTTACCTAATTATAAATGCTAATGCACAGGTGGACACGAACTTAGCAAGACAACAGGGAATGCAGGAGCAAGAGTCGGTTGTGGTAATGATTCGAGTTCCTACACATTTTCAATTTGCAGGCAGTTTGTGTTTGTTTTAGTGTCTAAAACTAGGTACCCGATCAGCTGTTGTGACCTCGTGGTGTTTCATATTGGAGGGGCGCTTCATTTTATCAGTATCGTTATCATTATTTCTGTATTAAGTATTTTGGATATATGCAGACACTGACATTATTTTACCACGGATTGATTTTGACAGGTATAATTGGACTTCAGTCCTCTGTGTAGCATCAACTGCTTGCAGTTAATAGATAGCTTTTGTTCAAGTTATTTCATTAACACGTGTCATCTCTAATAATAAAATTTATGTTTTCATGTATTCTGTTGATAATCAAATTGGTGATAATAAAATTTTTGTATTCTCTTGATAATCAAATTGGGAAAGGTTCACTGTGAATATTTATACATGGTATGTTCCTCGCTGATGATCTGTTCTCAGTTTGTTGAACTTTCTGTATTTGTGACCATGTAAGTAGCCACAAATAAAGTCACTGATAGTATGCGGAAAATCCAGGCTGCTATTTTGTTTCTTACCAATTGATAATCTTTCTATCTTGAAGGTTTAATCGAAAGTTTAAAACCCATCTACACCTCAAAACATTTGCATTAAATTTTGTCATTTGTCATCTCTGCCATCTACCAAATCTCTTGCTGTATTCTTTGATTGCATTGACACTGAATTCTATCACAATATTGGAGGTTTACCAGAAGTACAAGTCACTTAATGCCGTTTGGTTTAGGAAAGTTGAACCATATCCATACATTAAACCTGAGAATAGACATTAGGATGTGCCCACCTAACTACCTACGTCTAACAACGAACTAAATTTAAACAACAATCGAGTATTTATGGAGATTTAGACAGGCCAACCCTCTCTCTCACGATATTCCAGCACCAACTTTCAAGCACTCTCACTCACTAAAATGATTCCACCTACTCTTGTGTCGGCATTCTAGATAACTCTAAAGATCATCTCGTTTCTATTATCTACTTACCCAATACCCAAAAATAAATAATAATAAAAATGTTACTGGAATCTTTATGAATGCGTCAAAGCAAAACCCATGTATGCTTGTCTCGTGATTCAGCTCATTCTTACCTATAAATACAACAACTGCACCCAGATCACAGAAACAATTTATCTACAAAAAAGCTTGAGACGGTCCAACAACAGTCCATGCAACAACTAATAAATCCAAAGATGATACTTCATTGATAAAACCAACAATAACTAAAGTTTTTGGTAGTGTTGTCCTACAGTTTAATTTCAAAGATTCCCCGCATATCAGGACAACCCATAAGATTCTAAAGTCACAATTAATACATGATATAAAGTCTCCCTAGACTTCTATTCTTTCTCCATTAGTGGACCTACTTCGTCTCTAGCCTCTCAACCATGTGTTTCTATATGATGAGTTATCACGTAGAGATGCATCATGGGGTTTGTATTCCATGACATAGCTGTGGGGAAGCTTTAGGTGCCGCTTAATTGAATCTCTTAAAGCCATCACAGCCTGGTCACCACAAAAGAAGAAAAACTATATAAATACATAAACTTTTTGAGAGTTTATTTAACCAAAAAAAAAAAAATTCCACTAATCACAAACCTGATGGTCAGATGCATTGCGGTTCCACACACTCAGTATATCTTCATTGAACCGAATGCTTAGGACAGCACCACATATGTTATCACCATAATCAAGTTGATCACCCACCAATGCAAGAACCTGTAAACAAATCCAATAGTAAATAACTAAATGCAATACAAATTTCACACCAGATAAAAATTATAAAAACGAAAAAAGAACTTTTACGCTGTAGGAACCCTCCTACAATTCATAATTATACACAGGTCACAAGAGATTGCCGAAGTGCTACTAGAAGTAATGGGACAATAAAGCCATACATTCTCACCGGTAAAAAAAATTCAAGGGGAAAATTACATTCTGTGCAAGGAAAAATAACATCTGCTTCAATGAAAAACTTAAAATTTTATTCATTGTTATCAAAAACTTCAGCAATAGCCGAACCGATTCCTCCATCACTTCCCAGGAAACTTTTATATTTCAATAAAAGAAGAATGGCTACATAAAAACAGCAAAGAAATGGAAACTAACGAATCAAAAACTCCCGACTTTTTCCTTTCATCACCCAGGTGCACAGAGGTCATGTTTGGCACGCGACATTTTATAATATAGTATAGTATTGTATTATATAACATTGCATTGTATAGTACTAAAAATAATGTTATGTCAAAATTATATAGTGTTTGGTGTACTTATGTATTGTATTAATTTGTCCAAAAGTAAGAATATTTTTCAAAAAAGATATACAAAGTATAAATATATTTTTAGTTTATTTATAAAATTAGTTATTTAGTAAATTTATTGAACAATTGTTAATTATTGAAAAAATTACTTGGAGTCCAATGCCCCCATTGGATCTATTAGACAATTTGAGTTTATATGGCATATCAGGTGTCAATTGGTCTAACGGGGGCAGTGGACCTCTGGTGTCACCCAATAGAGGCGGTAACTCCCTTCATTCTTTTTTTATTTTTAAAAAACAAATTTTAGATAAATTTGATTTTATAACTTATCTATTAAATACATCTTTATTTATTTTAAAATTTAAAATAATTAGAGGGTATTGTTGGATTAATAAAATTTTATAGGGATAATTTTGATATTTTTTATTAGTGTTATACAATGTAATGCTAATGTCATAGATTAGCTCTACATAATTTAATACAATATTGATGCATCTAAGGATTGTACTTTGTATTAATTAATACTATACTAAATTATCACCAAACACATGTATTACACTATTTAATACAATATAGTGAAATAGTACTATACAATGTCGCGCACCAAACATGCCCAGACAGCCTTTTCTATTGATTTCCCCTCAATCCAAATTACAATAATCTAGCAGCTAGACAATTATTAGCCTCATCGATGTTTGTGAACATAAGATTCTCTATATTCACTGCCAAAATTAAAGAATAAAATACAAACTCCTATAATCTTTCTACCAGGCTGAGTTCAATAATTATAAGTCAAGCTACTGCGGATTGTTCGTTAAATAAATAAATAAAGATGATGTTTTGTTTTTTTATTCTTACCAGATCTTCCCAAAAGCGACCTGAAACAACCTTTTTGAACCTTATTATCCACTTACCACCATTGCAGTTAGCAGAGTCCTGAAAAATACAAGAGTATATGAAATTTATGCTTTATGCTAAATATAATAATCACAAGTTACAAGCCATTCTGAAATACTATAGATCAAACAGAGTAAAGAAAGTGATAAAAGAAGAACATTAAATAGCATAAGCAAAGAAAGCTCAGGCTTATATGTTTACCTCCCATAGTGGGCGGATTCCTTCCTTGAAAAGATGCAAATCTGTAGGACTTGGCAGAGAAGAAGGACGAGCCAAGTGGCAATAGCAGACCCAGAAACCTTCAACCTAGACACAGAAGATGTTCAAAGATCATATTAGTGATAAGACCCAAATAAAATAACATATGTGAAACAAGTATTCATGCCGGATCACAATTAGCCAAAGAATCTCATATTATAGAACTCACTGTGCTAAACTCCACAATTTTCTTTATGTTGTCTTCATATGATGTCTGAGTTCGAACTCCAGGTGTTCGACGAGTGTACCAAAATACAAACTTGTTCTGTTCACAGGAATATAAAGTAAGTGCCAATATATCATAGAAATTATGAAATTCTTAAAAAAGAGCCATGCACATTACTTAGTTTTCTTTTTTCCAAAAAAAAAAGAAAAAAGAAAAAAATGAAATTATCGAAAATTCGACAAATATGGCAACATCATGTGCACATACAATCAAATTTAAGCAAGCATTCTTGTCTTCCATAAACAAAAAGATTCTCCCATTCTATATTATTGAAATTTTTTCCATTATCAGAACCTTACGCATTATAATGGCAGAACAGCAAAGTATTCTCAATTTTTCCTAAAGGGGAAGCAAGGGCCAAAATTAGTCGCTTGTCCAGATAAGAAAAGAGGACCAAGGCTAGCAATATGAAAAATTATCCAGAGAAGATCATTCAGAATAGGGACACCTTTGTTTGGGTAAGTAAATTAAAAAATAAGGAAGGGAGGGGGATAAGAGATAGAGTTGAAAAAGCCAACAATGGAGGAAAACAAATCAAGGCTACGGAAAAGGAGACAAATAAACAACTAGTGTATGCAAAGGCTGATGGTTCGTGAGCAACCCAATCAATAATGAGGCAAACATTTTTGTCCCCACTGAAGGCTATAAACAAGGCCAAATATGTAGCTACTCAAATAAATATAACCATAAACCAAAACTACAAGTACTTTTAATTCTTTAAGAAATATTAGAATGAAAATGAAGATTCCAATTATATTCATCCTTTCACGTTATTCAATTGTAATATTCAACAAACAAGTCTTTTAAGGAACTCTAACGTAGGCCAGCAATTCCAAAATCTAAAGAACATTAACATTAGCATAAATATCGATCTCTGGAACCCAATTTAAGCCTTGAACAAACTATGTGGTTCAGCTACTAGACTCTAATTTCAAATTAACTCCTCCAACAAATAAGCAAAAACACAAATAGCAACTTACATTAATCCTATCAAAATGCACAAAAGACAATTCCTATATTGCATTTGTAAAGCAGCAAGCAGCAAACTTTAAAAAGAATCTCTTGCTATTGTGCATTGCCACAAGTAAAACAATCAAGCCTCAAATTTTCCGATATTCGGCTTCATATACCAAAAGTTTAGAAACAAATTTCATTTCAAACAATGCTGACACTACCATCATTGAAGAACCTAAGAAACTAACACTGTTTCCCTACATTCACTGAAGAAAGTAATATCAAAAACTCATCTTTCACATAAACAGAGATATATGAAATCAAGCATTTTACTCTCTTCTTCAACTATTTCCCAAATTCAAAACCTAAAAATGCCAAGCAAACAATTCCTAAACAAAAAAGGCAAGAAAGGATCTTTCAACATCAAAACGGTCCGCATCAGAGAAAGTCTACTCAAATCTAATCAATAAAAAACAAGTTATATATGTATAGTGATAGGGAAAGAGAAATACCTTCAGAGGATGAAGATTGGCTTTAAGGTCACGAGCATCGGCGTCTTTGTTGTCACTGTTATTTTTATCCACTGAATCGACAGTTGATTGAGCATTGTTATCCGACTCCTTCTTCTCTGTAATATCCATCTTCGTAAATTTGCTGTTCTCTGGAATCTTCTCCACTCGAAGCCCTACTTTTCACTCCGATTTCCTCTTGTCAAGGAAAGTGACGGGAAGGAAACGAAAAATATATAGTTTTGTCTAATTTTTTATTTTATTTTTATTTTTTTTAACTAAAACGAACGCACTCCAAATGCTACGCACCGGATTTGTCCTGTGTTAGGGTTGTTCCAGTCTTTTCATCTTTAAAGATGATTTAATATGTTTGCTCAAGATATTTTCATATTTCTAAATACAAAAGCCTAGAGGTTAATCAATAATGGTTAAGTTGAGGTTTTTTTTTTTATTTCCTTAAAAAGGCAAGAGATTTCTGGGTTATAACCAAAAAAAAAAAAAAAGAAGTCGTATTTGTTAATTCAATAGATTTAACAAATGTTATTTATCAATGCATTTAAGCTGATCTACAATGATATATTTGTTATGGGGGTTAAACTTAATTAAAACATAAAAGAAAAAAAATTACTTATTTTTAAACAACACTTTCGATTAGGTTATTTCTTATATTTTACGTTGAAATCAACATCTAATGCAAGAATATCATGAAAGATAAAAATTTCGTCAATTATCTAATATGATTCACTAATGAACATACTTTCATAAATCACTCTTCTTAACAAATTTGAATCCCAAATTTTAATTTTATTTTGAGTAGGGTATATAAGTTATTTTTATAACTATGTTTGTAAACATGTAGAGTGCAATTTTTCTTCTTTTGTCTGAAATTTGAATAGGTTTGAATTAAATAAATCTGAATAAATCTGAATACATAAATCTGATGATATGTTTGTTAAACTAATTTCAACATCTGAATTAAAATATTTGAAATTAATATTTTTACATATATATATCCCCTTGTTGTTTGATGTTCTTTTCAATTGTGTTTTTGAACATATTAATAATAGTTGTAAATTAATATTTTGAAAGTGTTTAAACATTTATAATTTTATAATATTAAGTAGAATATTATGAATTATTTTTCTAAATTAGTAAGATGATAATTTATAGTGTAATTATATATGTAATTATTTAAATATGCATTGTTGTATAAAAGTCAGACATAAAAAGTAGGAAATAAATTAGTCAGAGGTATTTGTGAGAATTAAGGGTAATATAAATAGTTCAGGCATTTGTATTTAGATAAAATTATCTTAGATTAAGTATTAAGAAGAAAAAAACAAACATAATAAAAATATTTAAAGTTTAAGAATAAGTTAAATTCAAACTTCAGAATAAAAAATAATAGATTTTTTAGATAAAACTGTTAAAAAAAAGAGAATAATAATTGATGTATTTAGAGGGAATACCTCCCAAAAATTTAATCCTGATTTACAACAGAAGAAGACCCATTCAAGGAAAGTACTACAATGTTGGTCCGCAACTTTAATGGGTGAGCTCAATCCCTGGATTCTAAATTCAAGGACTAAATTTTTATTAAAAATAAATAAATAAATCTAGCAAAGATGGCTCTTTGTTATTTTCAAAACCTTATGAGGTGTGTAGGAGGTTATGAGTCATTTTTCAAACTAGGGGGACTCAAATGGAATATAGTAAACTTAAGGATTATGAAACCATCAGAGGTTGGCAGTAAGAACGGTAAAGTTGAACCTAAAACAAAAATACCGTTCCAACATCCAAGTTCGAAGACACGTAGGAAGGTGAGTAGAGTTGAGTTGAAAGTGGAAGTATGTATATGTAGTTTCATTTCCTAATTGGGCCTCGCTTACAAACTTTCAAACCCAACAAAACAAATCACACCAAAACAAAAAGAGAGTCAACGGCTATATTTTCTACTCGGAAAAGCCCAAACACACCCTTCGAAAACAAAATTAAAAAAATGGAAACATCATCTTTAAACTTCATCCTCCAACAATCACCACACCACACGAGGCACCAACAGGGCCAGCGATTGCGAAACCAAAAAAATAATTTTTTTTTCATATCTATATAAAAAAGCTTTTCCCCTTCATTTTTTTTATTGCTGGAATTACAAAAAGTGGGCTTTGCTTTCAACTTTTTTTTTTTTCTCCGTTAAAAAAAAAGCAAATAAATTTGTATTTTTGCTACCTCTCTATACTCTATAATCAATCAATCTATCTATCTTTTTCTCTGTCAATCAATCGATCACCGAACAACTAGAGAGAACCCAGCAAACGAAATCTCAAGCTATTTCTGGGGTGTCGTGTTTCTGGTTCATCTTTTAGTGTTTTTTATTCCTTCTTTGTTGCCCATTTTGTCTACGGTATTGTTATGAATTCTCTTACGGAGCGCCTTTCAATGGTTTCTTCTCCTGTTTTTCTTCGTCTTGTTTTCCTTGCAAGTGTTGTTGTATCGATACGGTGCGTTTCGTCGTCAGCGTCTGTCTGTCCTCACCAATCTGATGTATTTCTAAATAGCCTTCAATCTCAGTGCCCTGTTGGGATCTCTCCAAATACTCCAATCCAGGTAAGCTTTTTGTTTATTTTAATTTTTTTATTTTTGGGTTTAATTAGATTTTCTTGTTTGATTGGTTGATTATTTTTGTTTTAATTTATTTTTTTATTTTCGATTAATGGGTTTGTTTGATTTGTTGATTTAAAGGAGTTCTGCCTTTGTGTTTGATCTGTATAGTTGATTTTGGTTATTGTTTTTTGTTTTTGTCTTTTTGGTGTTGTCAGGGTTCCTTGTTGCAAACTGTAGGGTTTGATGCTGTGTGATGGAGTATTTGTATTGTAAAATTTGTAAAATCAGATTCAAGCCTGATTTGTTTACTTTAAAAAGGTTTTTGCTTGTGTCGGTAGTAATAGAAATCAACTTTTTTTTCAATGAAAAAGAAAAAAGAAAACATTAGTGAAAGAAATGATCAAGGTGGGCTATTTATTTCGTTCTTAGTTGAATTATTGTGTTCAAGAAGCTGTCAAGATTTATCAATTTGAATATATAAATTATCTAGAAAATTTGAATTGAAATATTACCTCTGGAAAAGCAAAATGGTTTGTAGAATTATGACAATTATCTTATCTTTTAGAGTCCCTTGGGCTACCTACTTGTAGATCACAAGTTCTCTAGCTGCTAGGCTCGGCATCATAGGGGTTGGCTGCGGTACTCAGTTTCGAATTTGGTGAGTATGAAATGTCCAGGGATTTCTGAGTATAATGAATAGGATACCTGATTGTTGAAAGCTGGATGACGTTATCTAGTATCATAATTGTTGAGTTATTGTGTAAAGATTTAGGCAGGTAATAATCTAAATTTATTGTGTAAGCAGCCATGCTTATTTGAGGTGTGATCTGTACGACAAAAGTTTTTGAGACATGGCTGTGGGTTATTGAAAACTGGATGACGTTATCTAGTATCATAATTGTTGAGTTATTGTGTAAAGATTTAGGGAGGTAATAATCTACATTTATGGTGTAATCAACCATGCTTATGTGAGGTGTGATCTGTATGACAAAAGTTTTTGAGACATGGCTGTGGGTTATTCAAAATTGAGAACTTTTATGTGGACATTTTTTCTACTCAGGTGGCATATTTGCAACTCTTATGTGTTAATGTGGTGTGAGTAATGTTGCTGCTGATATGAATGACTAGAAATGATGTTAGACACAAATGACATACTTTTGCTCTTTGACCATTTTACCTTTGCCCACTTCTTTTGAATTGCAAATAATGTATGCTTTTGTATTTGATGCTCTTATAGGAGTCTTTTCTTACTGTCCTTTCTATTTGGCCCATTTTGGTAGTTTTATCTGTTTTTAAATTGAGTTATTAGGTTTTCATTTTAATTTCAATTGATATAAGTGAAGTTCAAGGTTTCTAATTATTTTGGTTTTAGGACGTCTGGCATGATGAAGATAAGTAAAATATTTCTAACAATGTGATGTTGTATTTTTAGGGCAATGGATACTGGAATATTGTATTATTTTGGCTAAAACATTGATATCTTGTTATCTCCTTAGCTGATCCTTATTTTGAACTTTCTTTATTATTTATAAACTTAATAACAGAAGAGGATGGAATAATACTATGTTGTCAAATTCAAAGACCATCTGAAGTTTATTCAAAAGTGGGAATATTTTTTTTTTTGGGGGGCGTACCGAGATAATACAAAATTGGGATATAGAAGATAGATGCAGTCACCTCGTTGATTACATTCACAAAGGAAGGGGGATGGTTGCAGAAGAGCCTTTTTTCATTGAGCTTGAATGTGCTTAAAATGAACCATCTGAAGACATTATGTTGTTTTAGATTCTAAAATCAAACTTGTGTGCTTGATATTTATCAGTATGATTTGTTGTGTCATTTTCCTTTGTTTCTTGAATGCAGGTTTTATACCTGAAATATATAGTAATTATGTTTTGAGCTTTGTGTTTGATCCGACCTCTTGGATTCCATAATATCTCTTCCCCTTTTGTTAAGTCAATTGCTGTCGTGCCCAATCTTTTTTTTTTTAAATTTATGAAGTTAGGTACACTTAATTTTTCATTATCCCATAACACATATAGAACTATGTGGTTCTGTCTTGTGTCCACTTTTGTAATTCTTCTCCATCGATATGTTTCCTTTTTTTAATCAAAATAAATAAATATCTTTTCCTGATTTTCTCATACTTGACTGCAAGACTACTTGCTTTGTCTGCTTTAACTACCAAGTGCTTGTTTTGTGGCGTTAGATTTTGAATACGACTCTTGGAAGTTTGTTAAAACTGATTGAATTTTAATCTTGGGTATATATGTGAGGCACATCTTTTTCTTTTTCATGCACAAGCTCCTAGTTGTGGGCTTGTCTTATAAATATTAGCTTCTTTTATGCGATTTCCCCCTCCATACGATTTGACATCCCATTTCAATAATCAAGTGATAACATTCCATATTAGGTAGGTTAGAAGCTGCTGATGTTGAAGAAACACACTCAATCCTTCTTTTGATACCTTCCCCTTCTCTCCTAATATTTTTAAGAAATTCATTTTCCTTTGTTTCTTGAATGCAGGTTTTATACCTGAAATATATAGTAATTATGTTTTGAGCTTTGTGTTTGATCCGACCTCTTGGATCCCATAATATCTCTTCCCCTTTTGTTAAGTCAATTGCTGTCGTGCCCAATCTTTTTTTTTTTTTTTTTTTTTTTTTTGTAAATTTATGAAGTTAGGTACACTTAATTTTTCATTATCCCATAACACATATAGAACTATGTGGTTCTGTCTTGTGTCCACTTTTGTAATTCTTCTCCATCGGTATTTTTCCTTTTTTTAATCAAAATGAATAAATATCTTTTCCTGATTTTCTCATACTTGACTGCAAGACTACTTGCTTTGTCTGCTTTAACTACCAAGTGCTTGTTTTTGGTGTTAGATTTTGAATACGACTCTTGGAAGTTTGTTAAAACTGATTGAATTTTAGTCTTGGGTATATATGTGAGGCACATCTTTTTCTTTTTCATGCACAAGCTCCTAGTTGTGGGCTTGTCTTATAAATATTAGCTTCTTTTATGCGATTTCCCCCCTCCATATGATTTGACATCCCATTTCAATAATCAAGTGATAACATTCCATATTAGGTAGGTTAGAAGCTGCTGATGTTGAAGAAACACACTCAATCCTTCTTTTGATACCTTCCCCTTCTCTCCTAATATTTTTAAGAAATTCATTCCGAGACTCTGCATAGAATGGTTTCAAATTTCCAAAATTTGTGTGACTTCTTGTTATCGATTAATTGAAATTATCTGTGACATTAATATGTAGTCCTGTTTGTTTTCCAGGTGGATGGATACCTCCTGGACAGAGCTCTGACTTCCAGACAGAGGAATGCTTATGCTTCAGTATTTTTTTATGCTTCCTGGTGCCCATTTTCTTATAGTATGCATCCTAAATTTGAAGTCCTGAGTTCCATGTTTCCACAAATTGAGCATTTTTCTATTGAACAATCGTCAGCCTTGCCAAGGTATTTTCTTGACCTGCTTTAAATGATATGGACGTTGTTGTGGGATTAGATTAGTTCAATTTTTATATGATTTGGGGTGTACTGTGGAAGATGAGACTCAAGAAGGGTATATCTAGGCCGCTTATTTTGGTGGCAGAAAGAGTTCTTTCTTATTAGTCCAAAATATTTTGATGGTTGTAATGACATATTCTGTTTGCCTTAAAAAGTGAGATTGGTGGCTGATTGGTCTGAAGGTATTATTGGACTTTGATCAATATATGAAGTAGGAGTATAATGATTAAAGCGGTTGGGAAGCATCTTTGAGAAAGAATGTTTTAATGCCCAATACATTGATTTGTCTGTCCTATACATTTATTTCATAAAAAAGAGAAGTTGCTTTGATGACACATAAAATGGTTGTTGCTAACACCTGATTTGCCTGTCAATTGTCGATCAGACCTTTGCAGCATTTTTATATATTGCTGAAACATGATCTTGAATCCAAAGTTACATATGGACTTTTGGATATCCTTTTGAAATTTCATTCAGATACCATTCTTCATTTATCATCCTTACTTATCTCCATGTCCCATGTTGTGTTCCAGTATATTTTCAAGATATGGGATTCATTTCTATCATCTGTCATTTAGATGAGAATCTAAAACAAAACCATGTTGAATCCAAAGTTACCTATGAACTCTTGGATATCCTTTTGAAATTTCATCCTACTGTTCATGTTTTGCTTATCCCATGTCCCATATCTTCGTGCAGCATATTTTCAAGATATGGGATTCGAATTTTATCCACTATAATTTAGATGAGAAAATTTAAAACAAAACCATCTTGAATCCAAAGTTATATATGAACTTTTGGATATCCTTTCGAAATTTCATCCAGATTGTTCCTCATTAAGTTATTGTGCCTGCTTATTCCCATTTCCCATGTTTTGCTTGTCCCCATGTCCTGTGTTTTGCTTATTCCATGTCCCATATTTTGGTCCAGTATATTTTCAAGATATGAGATTTGACTTTTATCTTCTATAATCTAGATGAGAAAATCTAAAATAAAAAAACTGAATTAAAGAAACAAATAATACAACATAGTATAACAACTTGGCAAAGAAGTATTAAATCATTAGTCTTAAAATAATGATTCCATATGTTTACCCAGATATCTCAAATATTTATTCAAAACTAGGGTGATTCATATTAAAGATAGAAATTAATTGGAAGAATAATTATAAATAAAATGAAAATATTAATATCATTAGATTTTTGCTTTCATACTTGTGAAAATTTACAACATAAAGAAGTCTCATTTCATTTTGCTGGCTAGTGGGGTGTATTAAATAGTGTAAATGTTGTTCTTTCACTTAAAATGTACAAATATGTTTTCATAATTCTTTTCCCTTTGAACATGAACAAATTTTTATAGGAAATATTAATTAAATTTCAAAATTAAGAAATGATAATTCTATGTTATGGCCCTTGACAATCCTATTTATCCTTTGAAAAGGTTTAGAATTTTGCCAACATACATTCAATTATGAAATGAGTTATATATATATAAGATGAAAATATTGATAATATTGTTTAGATAGAACTTTCCACTAAATTTCATGCTAATAGTATACAATATTAAACCCGTTAAAAATCAAGAATTAATTAAACAAAGAATTTATTGGAGGACAATTATTGAATTATAACAAAATAATTAGAGTTATAATTTATAACATAATTAAATGTGATTCATAACGTGAAATGTAGTTTCACGTATAACAATTAAGACTTGTATTACCATCCAGTACCATAATAAAAACAATTAGGACTTACATTATAAATGTTGTTATGGGAACAATATTACAGATCAAAATGTGCCCCATTGTTCTAATCAAATGAGTACTCACTTTAAGCCTAATTAAGACATGAGTGTTGATTCATTTTATTGTCCAAGTATGGACGACACCTTTGCTGCATTTTTTTTTAATATTGCTGAAACATGATTTTGAATCCGAAGTTATATGTGACCTTTTTGAACTCGTTTTGAAATTTCATCTAGATACTCTTCTTCATAAGTTATTATGGCTGCTTATACCCATGTCCCATCTTTTGTTGCAGTATATTTTCAAGATATGGGATTCATAGCCTCCCTTCAATTCTACTGGTGAATCAAACGTCAAGGTTGCTATATGATGGTCCAAAAGATCTCCACTCCCTCATTCAATTCTACGAGACAACCACAGGTAATATTCTCTGTGACATCTAATTGTCAATTTCTGGTGCATTTTCTGAGCACTCTGCCTTTTTCTCCACATGTACTTTTAAAATAGTTGACCTCCTGGACTTTGGCTGAGTCTTTTTTTTTTTTTTTGGGGTTTTCCACAATGGCTGTTTCATTCATTTTCTTCCACCTATCCATGATTTTGTCCGATATATGGGATTACAACAGTTCATTGTCAATATTGCATATGGAATTATCTCACTATCTGTGTTTCAGGACTTAAACCAGTAGAATATTTTGCTGAGGAAGAAACTATCAGCTTGGTTGGAAGTGACAAACTGATTATGCAGTCATGGAGGGGGTTTTCTCCAAGGGAGATGTTTCAAAGGGAACCCTATTTGGTATTTGCAGTATTTTTCCTCGGTCTAAGGTTGCTTATATCCATATTCCCAGAAATCTTGTCTCGCCTCAAAGCTTTCTGGGTCTCATATATCCCTCACTTTAACTTGGAAATTTTCGGAGAGACAAGCCAAATATTTGGGCGTGCCCTTCACATGATTGATGTGAGGAGGGTTTGGACGAAACTTAGATTCTGCAAGACCAGGAACTTCCATGAAGGTGCAAAGAATGCCCGGGTTTGGGCTTCTTCTCTGGCTTCTGTCTCTCTTGGTGAATCTTCATCGTCTAGGTCATCATCCTAAGATGGAAGTTCCTGTAGCTCATGAATCAAACGGAGGGTTAGAAAGAAGCTTATTGTTCAGATAGTGTATTACAGACTACAAATGCAATACTCTGGGGCAGGTCTTCTCTCTTTCTTACTCTCTCTGTCCTCTAAAGTTTGTCATATTTTACTATAGTGATGATAGCTGAAGCTGTTATCCCTGTTTGAATTGGGCCTTTTTGGAAAGGAAGCAAATAGGCATGTAAATTTGAGAACAGCTCTCTTTTTGTGTATATTATTTTGTCATCCGGAGAGGAACTACTTCATACGTCAGTTCAATGTAATCTTATTTAGTCCTTGTGCTCTCCCTCTTACTCCCCAACTCTCTCTTTACACACACACACATGGTGACCTTATACATTTATGCGTGTGGGTGATGGTGTAATCTGGACCGGAGCAAACCAGAAATGGCATGATCCAATTTTCTTTCTATGATTTGTGTTGCGTCATTGGCTGTGCCAAGCTTAGGGTCTTAGCTCGGCAGGTCAGGTAGGCAATGACAAATTTTTCTTTTTTTCTTTTTTTTTTTTCTATAAAGTTTATGCACTTTATTTAAAAAATCATATAATTAACTAGAGGCAATCGGATTTGGGCATCCGACATGATTGTTTGATTTTAAAAAGTTCGTCAAATGATGTAAATACAAAGTGGAGGGATTCAGTGACAGACTATCGATGTTACGAGGGATTCAATGACACTTGAGATATTACGCAGATGAGGGAGAGGCTGATTTTTAAATTCTTGACCAAGAGGGAAAGAATGAGGGTATTTAAGTTATTTTTCAATTCAAAGGGTCAGTGTATACAAATATTTTAAATGTGTTATAAAAATATAAGTGGATTACTACCACTTGCATGATTAGTGGAGTTATCACTTATGTGTGTCCATGTGAGAAATATGTGTGTCATATTTTAATTGATTATTATTAAGTACAATTATGTGATTTATACAAATGAGAAGCCATGACGGTTCATACACTTATATAAATAGGCACCCAACACTTGTAATGTGAGAAAAGAATTGGACAAGGAAAATTCTCTCATTTTCTCATTCTTTCACTTGTTTCTTTATTTCTACCATTAATTTGCTTTGTATTTTATGAGTGATTCACATTTCCTTCACCTCCTTTTGTTACTTATATTACATATAAGTAAACTTCATTACACCACTTATACCAATCCATACTTTTATTCACATAACTTATAATATGTTATCAGCACGAATTATTTTTCCAGAGGTATGTTGTTTATCTTACCATCTTCTTTCAATTATTATTCGATCAATTTTATTCTTAATTTGTTCTTGTTAATATTACATATAAGTTAACTATCTTATGAGTATGCTCTGTGGTTGCCATTATATTGGATCTTCCACATCAGAAAATAGGGCTAGTTTTATAATATTAAAAATCATTTTATTATCCATCTTAAGTGTATTACATAAAGTTTTCTGGCCTAAATTCATTTGGCTGTGACTTTAAGTCTTTTGGCAATTAATTTACAATACTTGCGTTATTATTTAAACTGTCAATATTAATCCAACTCAGAACCTGAAGTTCTAATTCCTAATTATTAAATTTGTTCATTTTGATTAGATAATGGCAAATTTCGAAAAATTGATGTTTGAGCCATTGTTGCATAATGGAGACAATTATTCAGATTGGGCTGATGATGTTGTACTTCACTTGAATTCCATGGGCATCGGACACACCATAACAAATGAAAATACTGCATCCCTGCAGGATCAGTCTAAGGCCATGATATTATTGCGTCATCATTTAAGTAAAGGCCTGAAATCCGAATATACAACTATAATTGATCCATCAGCTCTTTGGAACAATTTGAAAGAAAAATTTGATCAGCAAAGAACAATAATATTGCCAAGGGCCCAATTCCAATGGCAGAATTTGAGATTTCAGGATTTCAAAACAATAAGTGAATATAACTCAGCCATGTTCAGAATTGTATCTCAATTGAGGTACTGTGGGCAAACTGTTACTGAAGAGGAGATGTTAGAGAAAACACTATCTACATTTCATCCCTCCAACATGATCTTGATGCAACAATATCGAGAGCGCAAATTTAAGAAATACACTGAGTTGATATCATGTCTTTTGGTTGCTGAGCAAAACAATGAAAATCTATTGAAAAATCATCAATTACGTCCCACTAGACTACAGCATTCCCTGAAGTGAATGCTATGTCATTTAATAAACGTGGTGTCAAGAGTGGTCATGGTTTTGACAGAAAAATGTTTCAACCTAGAGGTGGCTATTTCAAGAAATTTAAACCAAACCACCAGAAGTGGAACAGAATTGACTCGACATATGACAAAGAAAAGCATCAACTCAAACCACAAAGAAGCAATGAAAGTACTTGCTATAGATGTGGCGCAAAGGGCCATTGGTCACGTACTTGTTGTACATCAAAGCATTTAGTGGATCTGTATCAGGCTTCCATAAAGAATAAGGGAAAGAATGTTGAGACAAATTATATAGATGACCCAGTGGGTGACACTGATTTTGATATCTCAGATTTCTTTCCTAGTTCAGATGAAGCTATTGGCCAGATAATGATTACTGAAAATGCCCCAGCCAACTGAATAACTATTACTTTCTCGCTTTTGTTATATTTTGTAATGATTTTAATTTTTGTTTTGATCTATCTTTTATGTACTTTCATTATAAACAGTTTTGATATGTTTTTGTTTAGCATAAAATCATATCTAATATAAACTTTTGTAATAAAAGGGAATGGACATCAAGACTTTAGATTTGCCTAAATATGATGGAAATTTGTGCCTAGTTGATAGTGCAACCACACATACAATTCTTAAAGATAAAAAATATTTTCTAAATTTAACCTTTCTGGAAGTAAAGGTTAACACTATATCAGGGTCCGTAAACATGATTGAGGGCTCTGGAAGAGCCACAATAATGCTGACAAATGGTACTAAGTTGAATATTAATAATGCCTTATATTCAAGCAAATCCAGAAGAAATTTGCTCAGTTTCAAAGATATAAGACATAATGGATATCATATTGAGACATGTTGTGAAAATAATATTGAATTCCTTTGTATTACCTCAAATGTCTCAGGACAGAAGTTAATATTAGAGAAGCTTGAAGCTTTCTCTTCTGGGTTATATTATACATATATAAGGTCCATTCAAACATACGCAGTTATGAAACAGAAGTTTAATGATCCTAAGACTTTTATGTTATGGCATGACCGTCTTGGTCACCCAGGATCATCAATGATGAGTAGAATTGTTGAAAATACAAATGGACAACCACTAAAGAGTCAGAAAATCTTTCTGTCCAATAAAACTACTTGTACCGCTTGTTCGCAAGGAAAATTGATTGTTAGACCATCTCTCTCTAAGATTGGTCAAGAATCCTCATCATTTTTACAAAGAATCCAGGGGGATATATGTGGACCTATCCATCCACCAAGTGGACCTTTTCGCTATTTTATGGTTCTAATTGATGCTTCTGCACGGTGGTCTCATGTTTGTTTGTTATCAACTAGAAATATTGCATTTGCAAAGCTACTTGCTCAAATTATAAAATTACGGACACATTTTCCAGATTATCCTATTAGGTCCATACGTTTGGATAATGCTGGTGAGTTTACATCAAAAGTTTTTGATGATTATTGTATGTCCGTTAGAATTGATATTGAGCATCCTGTCCCATATGTCCATACCCAAAATGGTTTGGCAGAATCACTTATAAAGCGACTGCAGATAATTGCACGAACTTTATTATTGAGAACACAGTTACCAACCTTTGTCTAGGGCCATGCTATTTTACATGCTGCATCATTGATCAGATTAAGGCCCACTGCTTATCATGAATATTCACCAATACAACTTGTACTTGGCCAACAACCCAATATATCCCATCTAAGAATTTTTGGTTGTGCCGTACAAGTCCCCATTGCTCCCCCGAAGCGGACAAAAATGGGGCCTCAACGCAAGTTGGGGATATATGTAGGTTACAATTCTCCATCTATTATCAGATATTTGGAACCCATGGCAGGTGATATTTTTACTGCACGATTTACAGATTGTCATTTTGATGAGACAGTTTTTCCACCTTTAGGAAAAAAGAAAATGCCTCCCGAAGTTGGGCATGTGCCTCCTGAAAGAAATCCAGAACTTTCTTGGAATGTGAAAACATTGTCTCATCTTGATCCTCGCACATCTCAATGTGAAAATAAAGTGTAAAGGTTGATATATCTTCATACTATCGCTAATCAGATGCCAGACGCATTTACTGATGCAGCCAAGATAACAAAATCACATATACATGCTGCAAATACACCGGCTCGAATTGAGATTCCTGTTGAGCAAACCCCTAAAGCAACAATGAATAATCAAACTGTTGCACACCAGAAGCGTAGCAGACCCCTTGGATCAAAAGATGCTATCCCTCAAAAAAGAAAATTGATTAATAATGGTACTGATATAAATAATGATTGAGCTAAAGAATCCACATTCTCTGATTTGTCTCCTGAAATGACAAATATTCCTAAAGAGACATCTGCCACTGAAGAGGCACAAGTTGTTGATGAAATACATGTTCCTGAAGTAACAGCTGAATTTAAAAATGAGGAAATTTCTATTAATTATGCTTATACTAGAGAAATGTGAAAACGTGATGAAATTGTCATTGACGATGCATTTTCATTTGCAGTAGCCACTAATATTATAAATGATAACTTTGAACCACACACAGTGGATGAATGTAGACAAAGGCATGACTGGCCTAAATGGAAAGAAGCAATTCAAGTAGAATTATCTTCTTTGGCCAAACGTAAAGTCTTTGGACCTGTAGTCCAAACGCCTAAAGATGTCAAACCTGTTGGATATAAATGGGTATTTACTAGAAAACGGAATGAGAATAATGAGATTGCCAGGTATAAAGCCTGGCTAGTAGCTCAAGGTTTTTCTCAGAGGCCGGGTATTGATTTTGATGAAACTTATGCTCCAGTAATGGATATTATCACTTTTAGATATTTGATCAGTTTGGCAGTCTCGGAAAAACTTTACATGCGCCTTATGGATGTGGTAATTGCTTACTTGTATGGTAAATTAGATTCTTATATATATATATATATGAAACTCCCTGAAGGATTTAAATTGCCTGAAGCAATTAAAACACAACCAAGGATTATGTATTCACTTAAGTTGCAGAGGTCCTTATATGGATTGAAACAATCTGGGAGAATGTGGTACAATCGTCTTAGTGAATACTTGATTAAAGAAGGGTACATTAATGATCCCATATGCCCTTGTGTGTTTATAAAAAGATCAGAATCTGGTTTTGCTATTATAGCAGTATATGTTGATGACATGAATTTAATTGGAACCCCTGAAGAAATCCAAAATGCGGCTGAATATTTGATGAGAGAATTTGAAATGAAAGATTTAGGAAAAACGAAATATTGTCTCGGCCTGCAGATCGAGCATAACTCTGACGGCATATTTATTTACCAATCAGCATATACAGAAAAGCTTTTGAAACTGTTTAAGATGGATAAGGCTCATCCATTGAGTACCCCAATGGTTGTTAGATCTCTTGATCATAAAAAAGATCCATTCCGTCCTAAAGAGGATGACGAGCAGTTACTTGATCCTGAAATACCATATTTGAACGCTATAGGTACATTAATGTATTTAGTGTAATGTACTAGACCTGATATTGCATTTGCAGTTAATTTGTTAGCAATGTTTAGTTCCGCACCCACTAGACGGCATTGGAACATGGTCAAACATATTTTTCGTTATCTTCAGGGAACTATTAATATGGGATTATTTTTTCCATATGAGTCTTCTGAAAATCTTGGATTGGTCGGATATACTGATACTGGTTATTTATCTGATCCCCATAAAGCTCGATCGCAAACTGGATATGTTTTCACTTATAATGGGACCGTAATTTCATGGCGATCTACTAAACAGAGTTTGATTGCTACTTCTTCTAACCACTCTGAAATACTTGCATTGCATGAGGCCAGCCGAGAGTGTATATGGTTACGTTTTGTTATTCAACACATCTAGAATTCGTGCAAATTATCTCCTACTATAAATCTTCCAACAATCATATATGAAGATAATGCAGCATGTATTGTGTTAGCCGTAAGGCTACATGATAATTTTGATGATAACAATATACATTGATTAATTGAGATTTACTAACATGTTTATTTATGTGCAAGATTAAAATCATTGAAATAATTATAAAATCAAGAAGAGGCTTATTAAAATGGATTGTTGAAGCTAAGGAGAAGATTACATGTTAAAGGCACCAAAGTTTAAGAACAAGGTTTGATTCAAAGAATGTGACACATTAGTAATGTTCAATCAATTGGTCTCTACAAATGTCTAAATGATGTGATTCCTGAGCCTTTGGAAAGCTTACTTAATTTATAACATTTTATATGTTTTAAATAAATTCAAATTTCAAGTGTAAGGTCGTCCAAATCATCATGCAAATTGAAAGATAAATAGAAGCCGCTGACATGAGCACCGAATACTCTTTTGGACATATCTGGAGCTACAAATATCCAAATCACTTGATTCTTATGGAATTGGAAAGCTGACTTAATGAGACACATTTCATATGTTTTGAATAAATTCAAATTTCAAACGGAAGGCTGACATAATTGACATGAAAGTCGGTGGACTGATACAAGGAAGAAAAATCAACTCACATAAGCACCAAATGGTGTTTTGGCCATATCTTGAGATAGAGATATCCAAATTCTTTGATTCTTAATGTTTTGGAAAGCTTATTCAAATATGAAGATCTTTTATGTTTTGAATAAATTCAAATTTCAAACGGAATACTGAAAGAATTATCATTCAATTCAATGGACTGACACAAGAAAGAAAAATCAAGTCACATGAGCACCGAATGGTGTTTTGGCCATATCTTGAGCTACAGATATCCAAATAACTTGATTCTTGATGAGTTGGAAAGCTTATTCAAATGTACAGATCTTTTATGTTTTGTAGAATTTCAAATTTCAAATGAAACATTGACAAAAATGACAGACAAGATTATGGTTTTTATAGTGGGCAGAAAATTTGGAGATGGTGTCTTCGCTTGATTAAGTTCATCTCATTTGCCTATAAAAGGAGCCCTTCTCCCATGAATTCAAGAAGAGCAAGAGAAGCATTTTTATCAAGCAAAAAAAGAAGAGAAATATCAAGTCTAGATAACTTTTATATTCTTTATCTACTCTTTGAAGAGAGTTGTATTTTTGTTGTAAAAATTCTTGTATTGTGGTGAGAGTGAGATATTCTTGTAAAGGATAATAGTTATCCTTGAGAGAACTCTTGTTGTGGGTTATCAAGAGTTGAAGGAAGTTTCCTTGGTGAGGTTGTTCATCAAGAAGAACTCTTGGTGTGGTGTTATCAAGAGTTGAACGAAGTTGTCTTGGTGAGGTTATTCATCAAGAAGAACTCTTGGTGTGGTGTTATCAAGAGTTGAGAAAAGTTGCCTTGGTGAGATTGCTCATCAAGAAGAACTCTTGGTCTGGTGTTATCAAGGGTTGAAGGAAGTTGCCTTGGTGAGGTTGTTCATCAAGAAGAACTCTTGGTGTGGTGTTATCAAGAGTTGAAGGAAGTTGCCTTGGTGAGGTTGTTCATCAAGAAGAACACTTGGTGTGGTGTTATCAAGGGTTGAAGGAAAAAGTCTTGGTGAGGTTGTTCATCAAGCAAGTTGTAAAGATTTCTACAACTTAGTGGAAAGCCTAGCTTGTGGAGCTAAGAGCTCGTGGACGTAGGCAAGGTTTGCCGAACCACGTAAATTGAGTTTGCACTCTCTCTATCCCTATCCTCTTTATGTTTACTTACACTTGTGATTGTTCTTTATTTCTATTCTCTTGATTGTATTCTATTTTCATCTTCTTCACCTTTATTCTCAAAGAAAGAGTTAAATAATTTTGAACTTTCAATAAAAGTTTTCTAAATCCGTTTTGATAAATAAAAACCCAATTCACCCCCCCTCTTGGGTTGCCATACCTGGGTCAACAAGTGGTTTCAGAGCAAGGTTGCTCAATTTTTTAAATCTTAATCGATTTTTGAGCTATGGCAACTTTTAATTCAACTTCATATGTTGAGGGACTTTCTATCTCTAGACCTCCATTTTTTAATGGAAGTGATTACTCTTATTGGAAAACTAGAATGAGTATTTTCTTGAAATCTTTTTTTTATGATTTGTGGTCTATTATTTTGGAAGGACTTTTTGTTCCTACCAAAATTGAAAATGGGGAACGCATGCTTAAAGAACCTAAAGAGTTTAGTGAAGATGATAAAAAGAAATTGAGTTTGAATGCTAAAGCTATGAATGTGTTGTATTGTGCTCTAGATATAAATGAGTTTAATAGAATATCTACTTGTTCTACGGCACAAGAAATATGGCACACACTTGAAGTAACTCATGAAGGAACTAGTCAAGTTAAAGAATCTAAAATTAGTGTGCTAGTTCATAGTTATGAGCTTTTAAGATGAAATCGAATGAATCAATTTCTGAAATGTTTACTAGATTTACGGATATTATTAATAGTTTGAAATCTCTTGGTATATCTTATTCTAATGTTGAAATGGTGAGAAAGATTCTTAGGTGTCTACCAAAATCTTGGGAGCCAAAGGTGACAACAATTCAAGAAGTAAAGGACCTTACCAAACTACCATTAGAAGAACTTATGGGTTCTCTCA